>CM077151.1:38255998-38491313 GCA_039583875.1 Platanthera guangdongensis | reverse complement strand
CTCATTGTGATGATGGCGACTAAAACTTCGAGAGAAGTGTGAGTTGCGTAATTCTTTTAGTCAAAATTCCATCTTTTTACTGCGCCTTGCAAGATTCGAGAGAAGTGAGAAGAGCGGTGTAAGTGTAACATAAAACCTTAATATAACAGTCGAGAGAGGAAGAGATTCCGTCTTGAGTTAGCAACATCGATTTTAAACCTTCATGTTATTCTAAATCTGTCTAAGTTAGAGATAACTAGGAGAATTAAGATAAGCGGATTTCAGAGATCGAGAGATAATGTCATCCATCTTAAAAAAAAAATCGTTGCAGGATAGTAATCAACCAATCATGAGAGGTCACTAAGAAAAGTCGTCACAATAGTCTAAGAAAACAACATACGAGACTAATTCTCCAATTTGGAAAAAGTAACGAAGCAAGATCAATTTAGTTTTATTATTATTATTACTATTGTTGTCTCTAAAATTCTCGCTATTAAATATCTCGCCTGAATTTAAAGAATGAGAGGAGCTAGTAATTGTGAGCACTAATCAATCACTTCCTCGAGGGAACGATCACTTCTCACACTTTATTACTTGTTACGGCACGTGCACTTGCGTTATTACGTAAATCTATTTTGGGCGTATCAAGTTTTTGCGCCGTTGCCGGGGAAGTGCAACTGATTTAGTGTTATTTCTTTCAATATTAGTGATTCCTTAGTATTTAGAGATCAGGTGTTTGTTTGTTTGTTGTTTGTTTATTTTTTTTAAATCATTAGAAGTTGGGCGGTGTATGTCCAGGTATAGGCAAGTAGAATTATTGCCTTTGAATTCTGAAATCGAGTGCTCCTGTAGACAAAACAGAAGAGAGGCTAGAAACGTGAATATTATTCATCCTGCGATGGATAATAATAATAATGCTAATAATAATGATGGTCAGGTGGATCAAAATGGCCACCCTGCGGCACCACGTATGACTTGTCACGAGTATAATACACCACTAAGGGGAGGTGTGCACTTCAGCATTGCTCGACCTGCAATTGCTGCTAATAAATTTTTAAGATGGACTCACTAATTATGCAACAAGTACAAAATAATAAGTTTGGGGGTCTAGGTCATGAAGATGCAAATTCCCACTTACGAACCTTCTTAGCAATTTGCGATATGTTTAAGTTTAACGGAGCATCAGAAGATGCAATAATGTTAAGATTGTTTCCTTTTTCTTTAGAAGGGAGAGCGAAGGATTGGTTAGACTCTTTGGCTAACGATTCTATCACAACATGGGAGCAGTTGGTGGAAAAATTCTTGCATAAGTATTTTCCTCCATCTAAAACTGCAAAGCTGATAAGGGATATAACCACATTCACACAGGGTAACGGAGAGACACTGTACGACGCTTGAGAGCGTTTTAAGGAGCTATTAAGGAAATGTCCCATCATAGGTTAGCCCTACATCAGCAAGTTTCCACCTTCTATAATGGTTTGCAAACTACAACCATGATTTTAGTAGACGGCGCTGCAGGAGGATCGTTGCTTAAGAAGTATCCCGAGGATGCGTATGCAATCCTTGAAGACCTCACTGCAAATAATTACCAAGCCTATGAGCGTCAAGGGAACAACAATCCAGTTGGTATCCACCAAGTAGACCAATTCACATCCTTGGCCGCTCAAATGGCATCACAGTTTAATCTAATCAATAAGAGATTAGATTCATTATCACAACCTTCATCTAGTGCTCCATTGACGGTGGAGCAATTGAATTAAATTTCTGAAGAGACAAATTATGTAGGAGGAGCACAAAGGCAAATTCCACCTGGATTTGTCAATCATTATCACCCGAGTGGCGGAATCATCCGAATTTCTCCTGGAAAAATAATCAAGGGATGAATCAACCACAAGGGATTAATCAAAATATAAATCACCTACCTATCAATAACAACTCTCAACCCCAACAAGTAAATCAAAGAAAGATGACGGATGAGTTTATCTTAGGCATGTTCCAAAAGTATGACTCAAAAATGGTAGGAATAGAATCATCGTTAAGATCACTAGAAACGACTATGGGACAAATTGCAAACTCATTAAGTCAAAGGCCCATTGGAACTCTACCCTCTGATACCACACCCAATCCAACAAAAGATAATCATAATAATCATTGCAAGGCTATTGCACTAAGGAGTGGTGTAGAGATTTCAAGTGAGGAGGGTTGCTTGAGAAAGTTAGAGAAGAAGAGACAAGTAAGAAGCCAAGTGAGACGAGCATATTAGAGAAGGACGAGTGGGGTGAGAAAAATGATGTGGGAGAAAAACAAAAAGAGAAATTAAATCAAAAGAAAGTAGTCTATCCACCACCCTCATTTCCGTCTAGACTTGCTAAATCCAAACTTGACATACAATTCCAAAAGTTTATGGAGATTTTCAAAAAACTATCTATAAATATCTCATTTGCTGAGGCACTTGAGAAAATGCCAAGTTATGTCAAGTTTATGAAGGATATCTTGGCAAGAAAAGGAAGTTTGTTGATAAAGAGATAGTGGCTTTGACTGAGGAGTGTAGTGCTATATTGCAGAAGAAGTTGTCACCCAAACTTAAGGACCCCGGTAGCTTCACAATTCCTTGTTCTATGGATTAAAGTTTGTTGGGAGAGCTTTATGTGACCTTGGGGCGTGCATCAACTTGATGTCATTATCTATCTATAAGAAGTTGGGTCTAGGTGAGATCACACCTACATCTCTGACTCTACAGTTGGCCGATAGGTCTCTAGCATTTCCCAAGGGAATCGTAGAGGACGTGTTGGTTAAGGTGGATAAATTCATCTTCCCTGCTGATTTTGTGGTACTTGATATCGATGAGGACAAGGATGTCCCCATCATTCTTGGTAGACCATTTTTGGCCACCGGACGAACACTCATTGACGTCCAAAAGGGTGAGCTTACGATGAGAGTTAATGATGAGAATGTGACATTCAACATCCTCAAAACTATGAAATTTCCCGATGATAAGGAGGAGTGTTTCTCCGTTGAGGAAGTGAATGCACCTATACATATGATGTATGATGAGAATGATTGGGAGCATAAAATTTTTAGTGTGTTAACAAATGAAGAAATAGAAGAGGGCCCAGACTTAACAAAAACTGTAGACGCTTTAAGTACTCATGAGCATATACCACATGACAACATGTTTGAATTAATAAGTAAACCAAGTGAGTCTAAGGTCACTAAGCCTTCTATCTTAGAGCCACCTACGCTTGAATTAAAATTGTTACCTGAAAACTTAAAGTATGTTTTTTCTAGGTGATGGATAACACACTACCGGTTATTATTGATGCATCTTTAGTAAAGGAACAGGAAGACAAATTGCTTGAGATTCTTCGTGAGTATAAGGCGGCAATGGGTTGGACCATTGCAGACATTAGAGGGATAAGTCCCTCAATTTGTATGCACAAAATTCTTTTAGAGGAAGAAGCAAAAAACTCAATCGAACCCCAACGAAGACTTAGCCCACCAATGAAATAAGTGGTGAAGAATGAAATAATTAAATGGTTGGATGCGGGTATTATTTATCCTATCTCCGATAGCCGGTGGGTAAGTCCTGTCCAATGTGTGCCAAAGAAGGGGGGCATTACGGTAGTTAAAAATGAGAACAATGAGTTGATTCCCACTAGAACGATAACTGGATGGCGGATTTTGTATGGATTACCGAAAGTTAAATAAAGCAACTAGGAAAGATCATTTTCCACTTCCATTCCTCGATCAAGTTCTTGATAGGTTAGCGGGGAATGAGTATTTCTGTTTCTTAGATGGTTATTCTGGGTATAATCAGATCATGGTAGCTCCCGAGGATCAGGAGAAGACTACCTTCACCTGTCCTTTTGGGACATTTGCATTTAGGAAAATGTCATTTGGCTTGTGTAACGCCCCTGCTACATTCCAGCGTTGCATGATCGCTATTTTTACTGATCTGATTGATGAGGGCATCGAGATCTTTATGGACGATTTTTCAGTATTTGGGAGATCGTTCGATGAATGTTTGAAAGTGTTGAAGAAGACTTTGGATAGGTGCATTCAAACCAATTTGATCCTAAATTGGGAAAAATGTCACTTTATGGTCAAAGAAGGAATTGTTTTAGGACACAAGGTGTCGAAGAAAGGATTGGAAGTAGATCGGGCAAAGACAGAGGTTATAGAGAAATTGCCGCCACCAACTAATGTTAAGGGAGTACGTAGTTTTTTAGGACATGCGGGCTTCTACCGTCGTTTCATTAAAGATTTTTCTAAAATTTCTAAGTCGCTAAGCCATTTATTAGAAAAGATTCACACTTTAATTTCGATGAGGAATGCCTAGCTGCCTTTCATTTTTTAAAGCAAAGTCTGATTTCTTCACCCATTATTATCTCACCCGATTGGTCTTTACCATTCACCATTATGTGTGATGCTAGTAACTTCGCTGTGGGTGCGGTTTTAGGACAAGTGCGCGACAAGATCTTTCACACAATCTACTATGCTAGCAAGACGCTAATTGATGCACAAGTAAACTACACAACTACCGAGAAAGAGCTATTAGCAGTCATTTTCGCTTTTGACAAATTTCGCTCCTACTTGGTAACCTCTAAGGTGATTGTTTATACAGACCATGCGGCTATCCGATTTTTAGTAGAGAAAAAAGACGCTAAACCTAGACTGATTAGGTGGGTTCTCCTCTTACAAGAGTTCGACTTGGAGATTAAAGATCGAAAGGGGGCGGAGAATCCTGTAGCAGACCACCTATCACGTCTAAAGTATGAGCGTGAGAAGGTTGGAGACATAGAGATTAGAGAGAATTTTCCGGATGAGAGGTTGCTGGCAATATCTGAGGCGAGTATTCCATGGTATGCTGATTTCGTCAATTTCATTGTGAGTAACATTTTACCCCCAGATATAAATTATCAACAGAAGAAAAGACTTCTTCATCAGGTTAAGTTTTATCTATGGGATGCCCCATATGTATTTAAGATATGTGCTGACCAAGTTATTCGTCGGTGTGTACCAGAAATAGAAGTTCATGATATCCTAGAAAAGTGTCATGCATCTCCTTACGGAGGGCACTTCATGGGAGAACGAACTGCTATGAAGGTACTAGAGGCTGGTTTCTATTGGCCAACACTGTTTAGGGACGCACACTTGTTTGTTAAGAAGTGTGATAGATGCCAAAAGACGGGCAATATTCATCGGGGTGCAAGTATGCCTATGACCAATATTCTGGAGGTAGAAGTATTTGATGTTTGGGGCATTGACTTCATGGGACCGTTTGTGAACTCGGGAGGAAATTTCTACATCTTATTGGCAGTAGATTATGTGTCAAAGTGGGTGGAGGCCATTGCCACACAGAAAAACGATGTCAAGATTGTACTCAAGTTTATAAAAACAAACATATTTACGAGATTCGGCACGCCTAGGGCGATAATTAGTGATGGAGGTTCCCATTTTTGCAATACACAATTTAAATTACTTCTAAAAAAATACGGTGTAACACATAAAGTGGCCTTAGCATATCACCCGCAAACCAATGGATTAGCCGAAATCTCCAATAGAGAAATCAAATCTATTTTAGAGAAGACGGTGAGTACAACTAGGAAGGATTGGGCATTTAGGTTGAACGATGCATTATGGGCCTATAGGACTGCCTACAAAACACCATAGGTGTGACTTCCTTTAGAATGGTGTATAGAAAAGCTTGTCACTTACCCGTAGAATCGGAGCATAAAGCGTACTGGGCAATAAAAAGATTGAATTTTGATCTCCAAGAAGCGGACAAGAATAGACTTTTTCATTTGAACGAATTGGAGGAGATCAGATCTAACGCTTATGATAACGCTAAGTTGTATAAGGAAAAGGCGAAAAAATGGCATGATTCGAGGTTAAACAGAAAGCAATTCAAAGAAGGGCAATTTGTTCTCCTGTATAACTCAAGATTGAGATTATTCCCGGGAAAATTGAAGTCACGATGGTCGGGACCTTTTCGGGTGGAGAAGGTACATCCGTTTGGAGTAATCACGATTTGTAATGAGAAAGACGGATCCAAGTTTAAGGTTAATGGACAAAGGTTGAAAGAATATTTTCAAGACAATGATCATCGAGAGACGATGATCATCATGCTGAAATAAAAACGAGTGCGAAGAAGAACGTTCGACCGGGACGTTTTAAACTAGGCTCTTGGTGGGAGGCAACCCATCGTGTGTAAGTTTTATATGTTTGTTTAATTAGTAAAATAATAATAGAAATAAAATCATCACATTAATTTTATTATTTTAATAACTCGTTATGTCTATTTGTTTTGATCCAAAATCATAGAATAGTTGGAATTCTTAATGTCAAATTGACTGTTGCAACGTGCAAGTAAGGGGTTGCGACTTTATTTTTGCTGTTTGGACTTGAAGAATTATCCTGGAACCCGGTCCGGTCCAGTGAAACCGGCGCTAGACCGAACCGGCGCCTGATCTCCCGAATTTGAAACGTCGCAACGCACATCAATGAGGTTGTAACTTATTTTTTCTGCCTTCTCTCCCTCCAGTTTACGCGAACCGGCTGGCCCGGTCACCGTTCTAGACCCTTCCGGTTTAGAGGCGTTGTATAAGAGGCCTGGAAATCTTTTCACCGGCTTCCCAAAAATTTTATCTCTCGATCTGATCCTTGGTCTTCCTGCCCTAGAATCGACATCATCGCAGAGGGGTTGAGGTCGGCGAATCGAGTGGGTGGCTGATCCTTTTCGCCCGCCGGCGAAATCTTCGGGGGCGTCGCAACTAGCGTCGTGGTTTTGCATCGACGGGAGCGGGTGAGCCGCTACTGGTTTCGAAGGGAGGAACGCAAGGCGATAGCGCGTGGCGTTGAGGTCAGTGTGTTGCGGCTATCCTGCAGCTTTCAGCGACGCCAACGACACAAGTTCAACTTCGCAGGCCACTAACGGTATAAACCTAACCCCTAAGTCCAGTAGAGTGGTGTATCGTTTTATTTCTGCTTAGTGTTGGGTTTCGATTTTGGTAGATTAGGTCATGGCATCGCGAAAAAAGGGAAAAGGGAAAGAGATTGTGCGAAAAAACCAGAAATTTGTAAGTGACGAAGCCGCCCAAAGATTTCATTCCCTCCAATCCATACCACCCATTTACGAAAGAGGATTCAAAATGGAGAAACGGGGCTGTAATATGGGATATGTGGGGCAAATACAGGCTATGAGCTGGGAAACGTTGTGTCACCCAAGGACGGAGGCAGTGTTACCGTGGGTTTATGAATTCTACGCTAATGCACCAGTTGCAGAAGGGGGGACTGTGTTCGTGCGAGGAAATAAAGTGGATTTTTCTGCCTCGGCCATTAATTCGTTCTTTGATTTAGATGATAACATCAGACCAGATCATACAAATATGCTTTCTACCACGCCTAAGGCAGATATGACCGCTGTTATCTGTGGTGTGCTAGGACCAAACTGGGTGAGCACCAAAGAGAATGCTCTGCACTCCACTTGCCTATTGAGGGAAGCGAAGGTTTGGCTTCACTTTGTAAACACAAGTTTGCTGCCCACACGTCATTTGAACCACGTCCAACTTGATAGGATTGCATTAATTTTCTGCATCATAAAGGGCATAAAGGTTAATGTTGGACGGATCATCTCCCGGCTTATCTGGACAAAAGTGAATGATAAGAAAATGAAGCACCTTTGGTACCCAACTACCATCACTGAGTTATGTCGCGCAGCTGGAGTTGAACTCGGTGAGGGTGATCTGATCACACAAGTGGATCGCCACATCACAAAAAAGGTAGTGAACGTCAACATCAAAGTACCCTCTGAGCTTCCTCAAGCTCCAAGCAAGTTGAAAGCCGTGTGTGCTGCTAAACCCCCTAAGTCAACAGCAGTAGCTCCCAAGCGCATTAATATTCCGATAGTTGACCACGGCGATGATCCAGACGCTATGATCGAGCAGCTTGAGTACATGAAGGCATATCATCGCTGCCAGTTTGTTTACTTCAACTCCAAGTTGGACTACATATGTGAGAATCAGGCCAAGTTGATGCAGAAGGCCCGTATTCCAGTGGCGGAGCCTAAATATGATCTGGAGTCCCAGTTTGACAAGAAAGGCTATCTCCTGACATCGGATGAGACGAGAATAGATCCTACGTTGACAAAAGCCAAAGAACAGAAAGAGGATGAAGAAACAGAGGAGGATGAAGACGATGAGGAAGTAGAGGAGGATGAAGAAGCAGAGGAGGATGAAGATGACGAGGAAGGGGATGTTTAGCTCTTGTGTGTTGTTTTGTTCCTAGTTTGCATTTGCATAGTTACATTTCTATCTTCTTCTTTTTGCTCTGATATTGGACAGTTGGTTAATTAGCGCGGCACTCGTACATTTTGGTGATGACAGGTTTAGTCCTCTGGCCAGTACATTTCTTTTGTCATGGTTAATTCAGTTATCTACTCATGTTTCGGCTCTGATATTATTTGGAACTGTCACTATTGTCGTGAGTAATTGCTATTAGATTGTGGCATGTTGAATCTATGATATGCTGAGCCATCCTTTGAATTAGGTAAATTTTGTCATATAATTCTGATTATCAATTCTATGTTATGTGACTGATTATATGAATTCTGCTTAATGATGTTATATGAGTACCTTTTTCATGCTTATGAAGGTTTTCGAGGATGAGTTAATTCAATATGCTTAAAACAATGATTCTGCACTAGCTTTATATTTTGTTACTCTTATTGATATTCATGCCGCCCAACATAATTGCATCTCCTATCCTAATCAGTGTACATGTTGAGGGTTAACACATGCAGGATATATTTAATAGATAGGGTATCGGAGAGACATCCCATTATATATTAAATCAAGTGCATTGCCGAGTTCTTGGACAACTACACAGACAATCAACTTTTCAGGGGAGTACTTTAATTACAATATTCATCTTGACTTGCATTTTATCTTTTACCTTATTTGCTTATTAGTCAAAATAGTTTAATCATATTTTCTTGGGTATTGAAGTCTCCTTGCTAGGGACTAGCAAGTATCAAAAGTGTGGAGGTGGGAGTAGTATACTCCTACCAATTGAGTGAGAGTAAATATTTTCAATAATTTTATTTAATCCTATTTTTCGATATAATTAACGAATGTTATTCCATATTATTCGATGATGATTGTTGGTAGGATAGTCAGTCTTAAGGGTTCAAATCCTCGATTGAAAATTAGTAAGATGGGTAAAAGCTCTCTTAAATATTTCTCTAATCCTCACAATTCTTTAAAAGAATTCGCTTCCTAAAAATTGATCATCACTGACTTCTCAAAATAATGATCGAAGGATTGGCATGAACCAAGTCGGAGATGTAATCCAAAACGTTGCGAGTTCTAGTTGATTTAAAAGAATGATTAGGACATACCTTTGATCAATTCGTGCCTCACTACCGATATTTGATTTGATCGTTCACCTTTCTTTGAGCTTGAACTTTAAATTCTCACATATCATTTCCCTATATTTCTATTAGTTATTTCTTAGTAAGTTCTTTAACTATGGGGAATTGTTAAAAATTTAATTGTGTGATTCGTAGTGATATGTGGCCCGAGTGTGTGTACATCTACTTGGAACGATCCCTACTACAACTTTATAAAAAAAGGGGAAAAGAGAACGTGTCATAGTGATATGCGGCCTAGGTATGTATATTCATACTTAGAATGATCCCAACTATGATTACAGAAGAAAAAAAAATGTTTGCACCATATTAGTTGTAGTGATATGTGGCCCGAGTATGTGTACACCTACTTGGAATGATCCCTACTACGGTCTAAGAAGTTGATAATTAAAGATGAACCCTATAGTTGGAAAGTTATTAAGAATATTAACTAGGGAAATACCTTCTACTATCGCATTTGATTCCTTACCAAGCCAAGGTTATTTCCACCACAAGTTCTCATCTTTTCTTTTCAAGTCAAATCAGGAACTCTAGTGGAGGTTAAGTCAAAGACTCGGTCTATTTTCATTCCTTCTTAGTTATTAAGGAAGTTTGTTGAGAACAATTTATAGAAGTCGATAATTTTAAAGGATAGCACACACCACACAAGAAACTTTAATTGAGCTTTATCCTTCATCAAGCTAGTGAATATCTGATTATGATGAACCATTAAGGTATGACAAGTCCTTATCTGGTTAAATTTGAAACATTTGAGAAATCTTTTCTTTAATTATGTTGAGAATAAGGATCTTATGAGTTTATATTGCGACTAACTCCTCTCACTCAATTTCCATGATTAGTATTGTCTTTGCTAGGGACTAGCAAAGGTTTAAGTGTGGAGGTGTGATAACTTCCCAAATAGAAGTTATCTAGTCTAATTTTATGTCTTAATATCCATTATAAATGCTCAAAATAAGTTTAAATAAAATAGAAATAAGAGTTTAATTCATATTTATTTAATTTTGAGCTAATCCGGTCTTTTTCCAATGTATTTGTGCGAGAATTGCAAAAGAATTCTATTGGAGAAAGAAATCTGCCCAAAGAATCATAACCAGGAAAACAGGTCACAACGCGCAGAAAAACAGGTTGCAACGTCTGGACGAATTTCAAATTTTAAATTTCAAATATGGCGTCATTTGCAATTTTGGAAAGATGCATCCTTTGGGGAAAAGGCATGGACATTTTTCTTGGCTGAGGAGGGAGTCATTAAAGGGATTATTCAGATTTCCATTGAGGAGAAGAAAGGAGGAGAAAAACCTAGGGTTGCTCTTCTTACGCGAGGAAGACGACGAATTTCCGGACGGATCAAGCAAGCAACCTCGGGAAAAGGATTCTACAGCGGTTTGGACTAATTTCTATCATGTTTTGTAAGAACTTTCCAACCATTGTGTGTGATTTCTCCATCGTTATGAACTAAGTTCTAAAAGTCTTGTATGTTGTGAGTACTAGACTCATTGTGATGATTTGATTTCAATTTTACTTTCATGTTTGGTTGGTGATCTATTTTTATTAGGTTTATGTGCTTTAATTGTGGAATTTTTGAGTAAGTGTTCTTCTTCTAGATAGCGAGACGAGATTCGAGAGAGGAGTCTCGCTAGTCTAGGGTCGAATCCTCATTTTATGCGACAAAATTCGAGAGAGGAGTTGTGTAATTCTTTTAGTCAAAATTTCATCTTTTTACTGCGCTGCAAGATTCGAGAGAGGCGCGGTGTAAGTGTAACATAAACCTTAATATAACGTCGAGAGAGGAAAAGATTCCGTCTTGAGTTAGCAACATCGATTTTAAACCTTCATGTTATTCTAAATCTGTCTAAGTTAGAGATAACTAGGAGAATTAGGATAAGCGGATTTCAGAGATCGAGAGATAATGTCATCCATCTTAAAAAAAAAATCGTTGCAGGATAGTAATCAACCAATCATGAGAGGTCACTAAGAAAAGTCGTCACAATAGTCTAAGAAAACAACATACGAGACTAATTCTCTAATTTGAAAAAAGTAACGAAGCAAGATCAATTTAGTTTTTATTATTATTATTACTATTGTTGTCTCTAAAATTCACGCTATTAAATATCTCGCCTGAATTTAAAGAATGGGAGGAACTAGTAATTGTGAGCACTAATCAATCACTTCCTCGAGGGAACGATCACTTCTCACACTTTATTACTTGTTACGGCACGTGCACTTGCGTTATTACGTAAATCTATTTTGGGCGTATCATTAGCAGCCAAATAAAATCTGTTAAAAATAGCATCATGTTGAAGCCGGGAAAATTCTCAACCTCTGAAATAGGATCAAGACAGCATAGGTTACTGATTTTACGGTCTGACGTCATAAATCAAGTGCCTAGCACGAGTAAGAGGAAACTAACTATAAGCACACCTCAAGTGCTCCAGCAGGGAGGTCACACCATGTACCCGGAAGATTGGGAGAAACTTGCCCTCCACAAACAAAAGGTTGGACGAGGTACTAGACAAGCATGGACTTGACGAGTATCCAGTTGGAGGGACCTCTACCTCTTCCAACGATCCATTTCTAGTATCCATGGGGGGCTATTTATAGAGAAATCATGGAGGGTATAGGTGAGTATCCAGCTACTGGCAACGAGTTCCAAGGGTTTACTCGTCCAAACTCGCGAGATACTCGCTCAAACTCACCCAAACTCGCCCAAGCTCGCCTCTACTCGCCCAAGCTTTCCTCTGCTCACCTAAACTCGTCTATGTTCGTCTCTGCTCGCCAAGCTCGCCTCTGGTTTGCGAATAGACATCTTCTTGGATACTTCTGATCTCAACGAATTACGGGTTATGCCCATCCTATTTCTATGATGAAGTTATTATGTTGAACACCTAAAATATGACAAGTTGCCACGTTGCCAGCCCAATGATGCCCAAAAATATCGAAGTTTGGTTTATTCATGAATGATTAAATTTTAGGTACGCCTCTCGAACAGATACAGTGACGTGCGGGCCGCGATCCGTGCCTTGCACTCACACATCAAATCAGACGCACAATCTTTGATGTATGAGTGCACGGCACTAATCTCCCGCACACGGCTACACGGTACTGTAGCCGCGTGGGACGCTCGCCTAAAATTTTGTCTTCGCGAATTGGACGAGCAACCTAAATAATGTCCACCTCGCAAAGAAAATGCATCATTTACATGACGAGGCAATGCTTGATACTTCCGTAAATCGCCACCGCGCTGATTCTTCTGAGGCTCTGTTTGGCGCGGCTGCAGCGAATGGAGAAGCAGTGGTGGAATAATCAGCTGTTTTGCAGAGTGGTGACAGAATCTGTGAATCTGTTTGTAAGAACAGCTTTTACAGTGCTGTTTCAAACGGAGAAGCTATTAAACGTCAAAAAAGTGCTCCGACTTGAACATGGAACAAAATAACAAGAAATTTTGCAAAGGAAAAACACATCCAAAAAAAAAGAGGAACACGGAAATGGAAGAGGAGGAAGAAGAAATACCCTAACAGTCCTAGGAGTGAATAAAATGCAACAAACAAGAAATTCAATCCAACCACTGGAACATTCATGAAGCTAGCGAAAACCAGAATTCATACATTTGGAACAGAGTGGGAGTGAATGATAGTAGCAAGTGGAATGCAACAACCACCAGAAAATGAAATCGCACAACCACCGGAAAATGAAATCAATTTACCTGGAATCGAACGAAATCATCTGGATCTGGTGGTTGTTACCTGTTAGAGAGGGGAAGAGCAACTGGACGAGGATGCATAAGCAGAACCCGGAGAGGAGAAAAAGAGAGTCGCGTTCATCCAGCGAGTCACGTTCATCTTCGTCCAGCGAGGAAAAGAGGAACTTGTGTGAGGGATAGGGCTCCAGAAGCTTGATAGAGAAGCAAGCTCGACGAGGAAAATCTGGATCCACGTCGGAAGGGAAGAAATGTCGGAGAGCTTGGAGATGGTGATCGCGAAGGGAGGTGGTTGTTCCCGTCGACCACCGAGGAGAAGGAGGAGGCGATTCGCGCGTCAGGACGGCGAAAAATCTCCAATCGCATGGATCACGATTCATGAGTCGTGAAAAAAAAACACGACTAGAAATCGCTCTTTTTCCGCGATTATGGAGCGGTGACTTCTCCTGCCGGAGCGGGGAAAAATTTATTTGGCGCGGCGTTTCTAAAAACAGCGGCAGGCTACTCTGAAAACGCCGCGCCAAATAAAGCCAGAATCCCAGCGTTCGGCATTCCTGCTGCAAAACAATTTTGCTGGTGTCCTATGATCGGCGTCAGGCGTTCATATTTGAACGCGATTTTGAGCGTTTCAAATTTTAGCGTTCAAACACTTTATTTTGAGCGTTCAAAATTGAAACCAAATCCTCAGCAGGCTCAGGGAAATCTCTTACCGTCGACACCAATTCAGGACGTTCACAGCCTTCCAGCAGAGCCCCGTCCCATCATCCATCAATCAACCCCTCCCCTAAACAGATGGCCGGCGTTTATTGTCCCGTCACATCCACCCCCCGCCGGTGAAGTTACCGCCTCGGCATAATCGCAGCACTCGCCGACCGGTGGCGGAGGTGGCGACCGGGTCAATCACCCAGCTATAATTGCTAGCGGGCCCCAGCAGATGAACGGGCGGAAGCACATCTTGAACCGTACTAATGATTGCATCTGAACCGCTGTCCCCTTGCGGCAGACAGCTGTCCCGGTCTACCGCAGGCGCCATCATTAGCCCGGGCCGCCCCTCACGCCCCAATCACGTGATCATCCTCCTCCCCGTCCGAGCACCTTCGGTACTATTCACACCTTCGGTATTCACACCCCGGTGGCCGGAGTGAAATAAATGCCTCGGATTTTTACCCAATAAAAAACGGATCTGATGTAACTCCGTCGCCCTAACCCATCCTTCAGGGCTATATTTAGCGGCTGCCCGAGGCTTTTACGATTTTGACTTTCTGACGGCTTATCACCGCCGTATTAAATGACGGGAGTATTTATGACCGTCCGATGGAGAGAAGAAGATTTGATGAAGGGCTGTTGACCATGGCTTTTAACTTGAGGATCCTGGATAAAGATCTGGTATTAAAAGAAGGGTAATGCGACGAGGATCCCACAGTGGGGGTCCTCTCGACCGTCCGATCAGCGGATCCACGTGGTTGGGCATTAGCCGGTCACTCGCCGGTGAATTGCACTTTGTAGGTTTCCTTTTTCTCTCTTTCTTACGGAATCACGCGTCGCTCATGTTCCCTCGCCTTATCATTAAACAGGGCATGACTTCAATAATTGCAATGATATCCACGGCATGTTTGTCGCCCTTGCTTCACCGGGAAACCCATGGGGCCGGTGGGCTCCTGATGTAATAACATGAATAAAGAATTATTAAATAATTTAAAAGAGATTTTTGGGGGTTATTAAAATTGAGGGATTTGATTAACATAAAAGCGGGACCCATAAGGCGTGCATGGACCGTCAGCCCCACCGTTGCAATTTTTAAAAATATTTTTTCATCCATCAAAAGCAGCAAAAATTGTTGCCGTTCCGGTCAGACCCAGGAAATCGTCAGTGAATCGCACAGGGGTACCGTGGGACCCATACCACGTGTCACGCGCGTGCGGAATCCGAGGGCCCACAGCGGAATGGGGAGACGGAAACGGGACCTTTGGCTAGGACCAGGCTTCATTCATTAGACATTTATTATCATTAGAAGCAGATCATGGATGTTGGCCAAGTCCATCAAACAACAGTTGGCGCGAAATCACCATTAACGAAAAAGTAATTAGAGGAGCAGGGGAAGCGCGCACACACACACACACAAAAAAAAAAAAAAAAAAAAAAAAAAAAAAAAAGACGGAACTACACATACTTAAATTCCACCTAAAAGCCACAAAAAGTGGGACCCATACATAATAAAATATATTATTTGCCATTTTTTCACACCTCTAAAACACAAAAAAAATAGATTGGTTCTTTGGCTCAAATCGTGGAAAAGCAATATTAATCTGCGCCTGTCAATCTGATCAGAATGCGGAGGACGCAAAGCGGGTGCTTCGGCCGGATGGAGCCTTGGGAATTCACAGCAACACTGTCTAAAGCATTTTAGTTGAACAGAGAAGCTCCGGCGAGGGAAAGATTATGGAGAACAACAAGGAGATGGTCGAGAGCATTCTAGTTAAGGTTTGTGAGGGCGAAGAAGCAGGGTATGGGGAGAATTTTGTTTATTTTTTGTGGTTTGCTAGTAACAAGTTGGTTCTCAAATAATCATTTTTTGAATTTCATGATTTGCTAGTAATAATTAGTTGCTAGAAGCGGAAATGAGTTTATTAATAACAACATCCTAATTAATATGGTAAATTACTTGCATGCCCCTATGTTTTAGAAGCAAAAAAAATTTGAGCATGTGAAAGTATCAAAAATATTGCTGTAATTCTTAATTATTTATAATTGAGACACATTAATTTAAAAATAATTTTTTTAAAAAAAAGAAATATAATTTTGATATATTATTCCCATTTTACTTCTTATATTCTTATATGATATAAAATAAGGTTCCGTTTGGGAGCACTTAGGCTCTGTTTGGTTGGGTTGTTGCGGATGAGAAGCTGCTGATGAAAAGCTGCTGGTAGAAAAATGCTGATTCTGGAAAACAGAGTGTACAACCCCGTACCCGGGCGAGTGGGACCCTCCCCAAACGTCAGCCTAGGGGCGTGTTATGGGCGACGAGTCGGTGCGACCCCGTTTGAGGACGTGCGGGTCCTCATGTGTGCGTGCGTGTGGAGGTTCTATGCGCATAAGTTTATATATTATATATTATATTATAATATATATATATATTATATATTATATATTATATGATAATATATGTAATATATTATATAGGTTAGATGAGATGAGATAAAGGAGGGGGCAGGGGGGATTTTAGAGGGAGAGAGGGGGACAGCGGGTATGGAGAGAGAGAAAAAATAAAAAAAAGGAGATGGGGGCTCAGGACGGGAACAAGCAGGAAGGAAGAAAAATGGAAATCGGGGGGGGTAGAAGGAGAGCCCTAGCCGACGGATCTGGAGCCCCGCCGCCGCCGCCGCCCCTTCCCCGCCCTCTCCCGTCTCCGGCTAAGCAACGTCACCGCCGCCTCCTTCCCTCTCTCATCCTCGGCAAAGCAAGGCCGCCGCCGCCGCCGCCCCCATTTCCCGCTCTTTCACGTCCCCGGCTAAGCAACGTCGCCGCCGCCTCCTTCCCCCTCTCACCCTCGGCCTGGAGCAGCAAGGGGCCGCCGCCCCCTCTATCTCTCTCCGGCCACCGCCCAAGCTAGGGCACGGCGGGTTTTACCTCTCTCTCTCTCTCTCTCGCCGCCGCCGCCGCCTGTAGTGGCAACCCGGGCTCCCACCTCCTCTCCCTCGCCGTCGGCCTACAGTAGTTGCAGCCCGAGCCCCACCTCCTCTCTCTCCGGCCACCTGAAGCAGCAGCAGCACCCCTGTGCCGCCCCCTCTTTCTCCAGCCGCCTGGAGATCAGCCCGGCCCCTCATATTTTCTTTGTCCAGGTCGCCGCTCGGAGGAGGTACCCGAGCCCCGCATCCCTCTCTTTTTTCCCGGCCGGGGGCAGTACACCTCGACCTTCCCCTCCACCGGCAACAAGCTCGGCCTGGAGCGAGGCTCGGCCTGGAGCGAGGCTCGGCCTGGAGCGAAGCTCGGCCTGGAGCGAGGCTCGGCCTGGAGCGAGACTCGGCCTGGAGCGAGGCTCGGCCTGGAGTGGAGAGCGACCACCGACGCGGCCGCATGCAGCAGGATTGGCCCGGAGCTCCTCTCCCGCCCCCGCCGCCAAACACGCGACAAGGGTAACGATGTTTCAACTTGCGCATGTGAAGCCTTCAGTTTCCATATTTGCACGGAAGCCCCTCTCCACCAACGGGTGGGGGGAAGGGAGCTCCCCGACGGGTTGACGCGTACGTCCCCGCAGTTAATTGCATTAGTACCCGGAAGCGTGAGTACGGGTTTAGGCATGCTGTGTGAAGCCCATCCGGACGTGTGAGCCGGATTGGTGATGTTCTGGGGTTCCCGGAGAAAGCTCCGAGGAAGTTGTTTATTTAGCCGCTTGCAGGGAATGCGCGCCACGAGCCCCAAAAAGGGGGTGTGCGCAATATGTTTGGTCCGCTTATATTAGCCGATCGATGACTAGTTGGCCGCCGCTCGTCGAGACGTTGACGTACAGGTATTGCAGTACCAGGCGGGGAGTGGCGGGCTTAAGCCCAAACTTGTGCCGGCCCTCGAAGGCCTTTTTGTTTATATTTCCGGCCTGCGTGCCGAGTATGGAATTTATATTCCTGTAATATTCTTTTATATCTGTGATGCTCTGAGAATGTAGCTTACTCCTCCTGTCTTGGGCGAGCGATGTGTTCGTGAACCGCTCCCCCCGTGTGGGCCCCGAGGTATAGATGTCGGGAAGCCCCTGATGGCCCGTTGCCATCCTTTCAGAGTAGCGGAGTTCCGCTATTAGCGGCCCATTTGGGGCTGCATAGAGTAGGGCTGCTGGGCGGTTTGGCGCCAATAGTAAGGCGGGCGGGGAACATTTTACTTAGACCCGAGGTGGCACCTTTAGTTTGGGAGTGGATCTCGAGATCCTCCTTGGATGTTCTGGTCGGCCAAGAGAGCCCTCCGAAGGTGCCTTAGCTCAGCCCTTGGCTTGGGAGGGGAAGAGTTAGTTAGTCTTCCGGGTATGCGGCGGGTCCTCCACGCTGAGACCTTGGGTCTGTCCCTTGTGTTCCTAGTCTTGTGCCTAGATCGTTAGCTTGAGGGTAGTAGGTGCGCGGTCACCCCTTCCCCAAGGGTCGAACTCCACATGAGACCGATTTTCGGTTTCAACATTTTGGTGCGGTGAGCGTGGAGAGTGACCAGCACAGAAGAACTCAGGCGAACATCATGGCTATAGAAGTGGAACCAGGTGACGATCACGGTCATGCGTTGATACTTTGTATGTAAGGTCCTCATACTCGGAGTTGTCCCCTCCCATAGCTGTTGTTTGGATCCTATAGCATTTGGAGTAAGATTTGCACCTATTTGAAGCGCTTCTACCTATGAAAACCCGTGTATCCCCACTTGTTACATCAACGAGAAGCCTGGAGGTTATTGTCTTCAAGATCGAGTAAGAGAGCAGCTGAGAGGTATTATGAGCCGGGGTGACCGGAAAGGATTCCCTCCCTAGCGGTAATATGTTGTCTCTTCCTTGCAATTCAGTAGCGGTCAAGTTTTTTCTTTATTACCAATTCGCCTCGAGCTTCTGATGGCTTCAAGGGTTAGCCTCGCGATCGACTCCGGAAGCCAAGCGTCCAACCCGTTCCTTTTAAATAGCCTAGTTCGGACGATGGGACGGTGCCGCGGGACTTTAAGCGCTATTGTAAGACCGAGCCTCTGCACTGACGGCCGAGATCAGCTCCCCCCTTGCACGCCGGCCTATGTCCTCCCGATCGCACCTCTCCTCCGACTAGAGGAATTATCAGGAACGAGCCTAGACGTTAACCTCCCAGATTTGATAAAGGGCCGATCTCTCCAAGCAATCACATGTGACATGGCGGAAAGTGATCTTTGTCATTAGATCAGGATACGAAACATCCAACCTGTTCCTTCTAAATAGCCCAGTTCAGATGATGGGACGATGCCTCGGGACTCTAAGCGCTATTGTAAGACCGAGCCTCTGCACTGACGGCCGAGATCAGCTCCCCCCTTGCACGTCGGCCTATGTCCCCCCGATTGCATCTCTCTTCCGATTGGAGGAATTATTAGGAACAGACTCGGACGCCAGCTTCCCGATTTGACGACCTCCAGATCATCTCTCTTAGGAATAGAATGTGTCCTCCGTTTGTAAAAGCATCGGTGCAATTAACTCCCCAGCACCTCTTAAGTAAATAGGATGTTTCCATCTCGAGCAAAGTCAAGTCGTGGTTGTTTTGGACCCCGAGCAGATCCCGCTGTCAGGCTCTCACCTAGCTGGCAGGGCCGGACGTCACTCGGTGTCATCCGTGGGCCTCGAGCAGATCCCGCTGTCAGGCTCTCACCTAGCTGGCAGGGCCGGAAGTCACTCGATGGCGGTAGTTTTGGACCCCGAGCAGATCCCGCTGTCAGGCTCTCACCTAGCTGGCAGGGCCGGATGTCACTCGGTGTCATCCGTGGGCCTCGAGCAGATCCCGCTGTCAGGCTCTCACCTAGCTGGCAGGGCCGGAAGTCACTCGATGGCGGTAGTTTTGGACCCCGAGCAGATCCCGCTGTCAGGCTCTCACCTAGCTGGCAGGGTCGGACGTCACTCGGTGTCATCCGTGGGCCTCGAGCAGATCCCGCTGTCAGGCTCTCACCTAGCTGGCAGGGCCGGAAGTCACTCGATGGCGGTAGTAGTGGACCCCGGGTAGACTCGCTGTCAGGCTCTCATTGGCTGGCAGGGCTGTAGGCACACCTGGGGGGAAAGGGTTGATTCTTGGAGAGTTTTTCGCAGGACCCCGAGTGATGCTCGGCCCCGGGTAGACTCGCTGTCAGGCTCTCACTAGCTGGCAGGGCTGTAGGCACACTTGAGGGGTAAGGGAGAGAGTTTGGAGTTTGGATATTTTGCAGGACCCCGAGTGATGCTCGGCCCCGGGTAGACTCGCTGTCAGGCTCTCACTAGCTGGCGGGGTTGAAGGCACACCTGGGGGGTAAGGGACCCCGAGTGCTGCTCGGCCCCGGGTGGACTCGCTGTCAGGCTCTCACTAGCTGGCGGGGCTGAAGGCACACCTGGGGGGTAAGGGACCCCGAGTGCTGCTCGGCCCCGGGTGGACTCGCTGTCAGGCTCTCATTAGCTGGCAGGGGTGTAGGCACACCTGGGGGGAAAGGATTAGCTCAGCGTGTACCAGAGGATACGGCTTTGTTGTTTCACGGTATCACGAGAAATTATGTACTCGTTGTAAGTAATGGCATGAGGGCAATTCAATAGCAGCGAGCCAAAGGGTATCGAGCTATTCAAAAGAGCAGAAAGGTCGTGGAGAGATCGATGCTCCAAACGCAGATTCCAGTTTCTCTCAAACTTTTTTTTGGGTCGGCTCCCACTCGCCGGATACGTTGGGTTGGATGATTCTTTCCGAGCTTGTGCCAAACTCGAAAAGAGCGGGGATTGTGTACAACCCCGTACCCGGGCGAGTGGGACCCTCCCCAAACGTCAGCCTAGGGGCGTGTTATGGGCGACGAGTCGGTGCGACCCCGTTTGAGGACGTGCGAGTCCTCATGCGTGCGTGCGTGTGGAGGTTCTATGCGCATAGGTTTATATATTATATATTATATTATAATATATATATATATTATATATTATATTATAATATATATATATATATATATTATATATTATATGATAATATATGTAATATATTATATAGGTTAGATGAGATGAGATAAAGAAGGGGGCAGGGGGGATTTTAGAGGGAGAGAGGGGGACAGCGGGTATGGAGAGAGAGAAAAAATAAAAAAAAGGAGATGGGGGCTCGGGACGGGAACAAGCAGGAAGGAAGAAAAATGGAAATCGGGGGGGAAGAAGGAGAGCCCTAGCCGACGGATCTGGAGCCCCGCCGCCGCCGCCGCCCCTTCCCCGCCCTCTCCCGTCTCCGGCTAAGCAACGCCGCCGCCGCCTCCTTCCCTCTCTCATCCTCGGCAAAGCAAGGCCGCCGCCGCCGCCGCCCCCATTTCCCGCTCTTTCACGTCCCCGGCTAAGCAACGCCGCCGCCGCCTCCTTCCCCCTCTCACCCTCGGCCTGGAGCAGCAAGGGGCCGCCGCCCCCTCTATCTCTCTCCGGCCACCGCCCAAGCTAGGGCACGGCGGGTTTTACCTCTCTCTCTCTCTCGCCGCCGCCGCCGCCGCCTGTAGTGGCAACCCGGGCTCCCACCTCCTCTCCCTCGCCGTCGGCCTACAGTAGTTGCAGCCCGAGCCCCACCTCCTCTCTCTCCGGCCACCTGAAGCAGCAGCAGCACCCCTGCGCCGCCCCCTCTTTCTCCAGCCGCCTGGAGATCAGCCCGGCCCCTCATATTTTCTTTGTCCAGGTCGCCGCTCGGAGGAGGTACCCGAGCCCCGCATCCCTCTCTTTTTCCCGGCCGGGGGCAGCACACCTCGACCTTCCCCTCCACCGGCAACAAGCTCGGCCTGGAGCGAGGCTCGGCCTGGAGCGAGGCTCGGCCTGGAGCGAGGCTCGGCCTGGAGCGAGGCTCGGCCTGGAGCGAGGCTCGGCCTGGAGCGAGGCTCGGCCTGGAGCGAGGCTCGGCCTGGAGCGAGGCTCGGCCTGGAGCGAGGCTCGGCCTGGAGCGAGGCTCGGCCTGGAGTGGAGAGCGACCACCGACGCGGCCGCATGCAGCAGGATTGGCCCGGAGCTCCTCTCCCGCCCCCGCCGCCAAACACGCGACAAGGGTAACGATGTTTCAACTTGGGCATGTGAAGCCTTCAGTTTCCATATTCGCACGGAAGCCCCTCTCCACCAACGGGTGGGGGGAAGGGAGCTCCCCGACGGGTTGACGCGTACGTCCCCGCAGTTAATTGCATTAGTACCCGGAAGCGTGAGTACGGGTTTAGGCATGCTGTGTGAAGCCCATCCGGACGTGTGAGCCGGATTGGTGATGTTCTGGGGTTTCCGGAGAAAACTCCGAGGAAGTTGTTTATTTAGCCGCTTGCAGGGAATGCGCGCCACGAGCCCCAAAAAGGGGGTGTGCGCAATATGTTTGGTCCGCTTATATTAGCCGATCGATGACTAGTTTGCCGCCGCTCGTCGAGACGTTGACGTACAGGTGTTGCAGTACCAGGCGGGGAGTGGCGGGCTTAAGCCCAAACTTGTGTCGGCCCTCGAAGGCCTTTTTGTTTATATTTCCGGCCTGCGTGCCGAGTATGGAATTTATATTCCTGTAATATTCTTTTATATCTGTGATGCTCTGAGAATGTAGCTTACTCCTCCTGTCTTGGGCGAGCGATGTGTTCGTGAACCGCTCCCCCCGTGTGGGCCCCGAGGTATAGATGCCGGGAAGCCCCTGATGGCCCGTTGCCATCCTTTCAAAGTAGCGGAGTTCCGCTATTAGCGGCCCATTTGGGGCTGCATAGAGTAGGGCTGCTGGGCGGTTTGGCGCCAATAGTAAGGCGGGCGGGGAACATTTTACTTAGACCCGAGGTGACATCTCTAGTTTGGGAGTGGATCTCGAGATCCTCCTTGGATGTTCCGGTCGGCCAAGAGAGCCCTCCGAAGGTGCCTTAGCTCAGCCCTTGGCTTGGGAGGGGAAGAGTTAGTTAGTCTTCCGGGTATGCGGCGAGTCCTCCACGCTGAGACCTTGGGTCTGTCCCTTGTGTTCCTAGTCTTGTGTCTAGATCGTTCGCTTGAGGGTAGTAGGTGCGCGGTCACCCCTTCCCTAAGGGTCGAACTGCACATGAGACCGATTTTCGGTTTCAACACAGAGTTTTGTTAAAAAAACTGTTTAGGTGAAATGGAGTTTCCGAAACGGAGTTTTGAAAAAATCGTTTGGAAACAAAACGGAGTTTTGAGTGAATTTTTTTTTTCAAAACTTTTAGTTCCAAACTTTTAAAATTTAGCCTAGTGACAGTGATTTCAAGGTCTTATTGTCAAAGACTGAAGATATGTCTGAAAAAATCAGCAACCAAAGTTGTTTCAAGCAAAATTTATAAACCAGAATAAGCTCTACTGGTCACAGGTAATCCAACAGTATATTTAACATTGCAAGCAAAGGGAAAGAATCCATAAATAATAAAAGCTCTAACTAGTAAATCATGAAGTACATATACAAAAGAGGGTGTCCACAGCACTCCAGATGAGCCGCTTATGCTTTTCACACACACACACAACACACGCACACACAACACACACACACAACACACATAAACAACACATAAGGTAAAAAAAGTAAAAAAAAACAACTGCTGTAATTTACAATTTGATATCCTCCTAATAAAGCTGATGCAAATGTACACATAATTGAACTTGAAAACCCAAAAAAAGCAGAAAATGGAAAGGGGAAGGGTTGCATACAGGATCTGTTTCAAGCTACTGTACCAAATCGAATGAAGAATCGCATGAAAAAGATCATATTTCTCTGACAAGACCATCAAGAAGGAGCTCCAGTTCAGAATCTCTTCAAACGGGAGCACGAAATTGTCGACGATGATCATCAGAACATAGTCGTAGTATATGGACTCAACAATCCTGGGGCTGTTCACTTCGTATCTCATGGGGCAGATGCAGAACCTGCTAGACTTCATGTGCTCGACATAGGACATGTTCATGAAGACTCGATTGTGGAGGTGGCGGAATATCTGTATGTTGCCTCCGGTGTCGTTACCCCAGAGCTTGTCCAGAGTCGGTCGAACTCTGCCGATGCTGGATTCGCGCGTCATCGTCGATGCAGGTGACTCACGTGGTCGTCGTCGTGCGTTGATGCTGGTGATTCACCGGAAAAAAACCACGGTCGTCGTCGTCTGGAAGGAAGGATCGGGAGAGGTGCATCGTCTTCTTTCGTCGACAGGGAAGGGGGAAGCGGGATCGGGGAGCCGCTTATGCTTTTCACCGCAATAAAATTCCGCGTCTTAGGATATAAGGAAAAGGGCGGCTACAAATAAACGTGGTTTTGAGAAAAGCCAAATCAAACCGCGCTTACTAACAAATCTGTGGTGCGTTCTAACCGCACAGCAGCAGTTAAGCTGAACCAAACACCACCTTATTTTCACCGGTCAAGCGGTTACGACTGCATGAACCGGACCATAATTAAGGTCCGGCTCAAGTTGGCTCTCAGGCCACCAAGTTGGCAAGATCACGCATCCGCCCAGTTTTCCGGGTGCACCTTTAGGTTAATCCCCAAGGCTCCATGTTGCAATCTAACGTGTAGAAAACCAGAAAAACAACCAATAGTACGGAATCTTCTCCGGCATTATGCAATGAAACATCACCGATCCAGACCAACATGTCCGGATAGGCTTCACACATCATGTCTATGTCCGTTCTCGCTTACGGACTCTAAACAACGGGGACTTCACATATCTACCCGAAGGAACGCCTCCAACTCACCGCAAACTCGCGAGAGAGGGCATCCTATGCAAAGAAGGAGAGCTACTCATGCTCAAGAAGAGAATCGTTACCCTTGCGTTCCTCTTTGGCGACATGGAAAAGTAAGCGGATGAAAAGCACCGCACTAGCTTTGCCTCCGTGGATCCGGAGTCGGCTCGCCATTTGGAGCTTCCAAGCTCCTCCAATGGCCGGATCTAGCTCCTTCCTTCCTTGGCTCTCCTCTCTCTCTAAGCTTTTAGAAAGACAACCACTCATGAAAAGTGAGGGTTTCTAAGGCCCAATCCCGGGTATATCCCTTCAGGAACAACCCTCAGCCGTTGGATCATCAATTAAAGAAATGAACGGCTTTGATTCGGGACTGAAATGCCCAATCTGGACCGCACACGGCCTGGCACACGCCCGTGTCCAGGGCCGTGTGCCTCATTCGCCGTCAAAATCGACGCGCCTGGAACAACACACGGGCATCGAACACGCCCGTGTTCGATCTGACATCCCCGTGTTCCACCTGACGTGGTCGTGTGGTCGGCCGTGTACACCCATCATTTTTTCCCCGAAAACAACCCGAGCACTGCACGGGTTCTAGGACACGCCCGTGTCCTTGCCCGTGTCACCTCAACATGTCTGGGCTCCAGGCCGTGTACACGGTCTCGACACTCGATACTTCGTCGAGCAAAGATCGTCGACCTGACGACACGGCCTTGGACACGCCCGTGTCCTAGGTCGTGTGCCTTGTCTCGACACATCGTCGAGCAAACTGTCGACTTCCCAGGACGAGAGAGGAGAGCTACTCATGCTCAAGAAGAGAATCGTTACCCTTGCGTTCCTCTTTGGCGCCATGGAAAAGTAAGCGGATGAAAAGCACCGCACTAGCTTTGCCTCCGTGGATCCGGAGTCGGCTCGCCATTTGGAGCTTCGAAGCTCCTCCAATGGTCGGATCTAGCTCCTTCCTTCCTTGGCTCTCCTCTCTCTCTAAGCTTTTAGAAAGACAACCACTCATGAAAAGTGAGGGTTTCTAAGGCCCAATCCCGAGTATATCCCTTCAGGAACAACCCTCAGCCGTTGGATCATCAATTAAAGAAATGAACGGCTTTGATTCGGGACTGAAATGTCCAATCTGGACCGCACACGGCCTGGCACACGCCCGTGTCCAGGGCCGTGTGCCTCATTCGCCGTCAAAATCGACGCGCCTGGAACAACACACGGGCATCGAACACGCCCGTGTTCGATCTGACACCCCCGTGTTCCACCTGACGTGGCCGTGTGGTCGGCCGTGTACACCCATCGTTTTTTCCCCGAAAACAACCCGAGCACTGCACGGGTTCTAGGACATGCCCGTGTCCTTGCCCGTGTCACCTCAACATGTCTGGGCTCCAGGCCGTGTACACGGTCTCGACACTCGATACTTCGTCGAGCAAAAATCGTCGACCTGACGACACGGCCTTGGACACGCCCGTGTCCTAGGTCGTGTGCCTTGTCTCGACACATCGTCGAGCAAACTGTCGACTTCCCAGGACGAGTGTCGACACGGGTCGACACGCCCTGCGACACGCCCGTGTCGCATGCCGTGTGCCATGTCTCGACACTTCGTCGAACGCAGAGTGTCGACTTCGCGGGCTAAGTGTCGACACGGGTCGATACGCCTTGCGACACGCCCGTGTCGCAAGCCATGTGCCCAGTCTCGACACAATGTCGAGCTCAAAATGTCGACTTCCCAGCTGAGTGTCGACACAAGCTTGACATACCCTGGGACACGCCCGTGTCCCAGGCCGTGTGCCTGCAGCCAGAACCCAAAACTGGCCCAAAACATCCCCCGTCGCTCCTTTGAGTTTCTGTGCGTTACAGTTTCTCTTGTGCTCGAGGTACCCACCGTTCTCTAGCTTCTTTTTCTGGACCTTACTCGGACTTGGACTTTCTAGTGAGGGTTCTCTGGTCGTGGTGAACCTTTTGATAAAGAGAGCTGCGAGTTCAATGTAGCTGCTTATTCTTTTCTCCTGTAGAGAACGAACCCAGGCTCGAGCTTCCCCTTTCAATGTTGTTGGGAACGTCTGGACCATGAATTGATCTAAAGAGTTGCGCGCGTGCATGATCGCTTCGAAATATTCCACATGTGACAATGGGTTGCCGGTTCCGCTGAAATTGTGGATTTCAATGTCGTCTTTCGGGTCTGATTCTGTCCAGGAGTCAAATGAGCCGTAGTTAGGCAGACGTTTACTAGGCCCCAGCTTTATGACTGAGGCATCGAGTGTCATCCTGCTTCCAGGCTTCCCTGTGTAATGAGGACTGGCGAGGTGGCGATCATGCATCTCCTGGGATGGTTCCATGGGCGCGAGGGAGCTATTTGTGCTTGAGAACTCCTTCTCTATATCGTACTCCTTGTGTGTGTAGTGTCTGGTTGATACGGAGAGTTCTCCTGGCAGTTGCAAGTCAGCTTGCTTAAAAGGCTGAGGAGCTCTTAGCAGGCGGGACACCGGATCATTCTGAACTGTGTGCATCAGGCCTATGCGGGCGGTACTCAAAGGGGGATGGTCTTAAAGTGTACGTTGCCCCCCAGTCCCCTGATGGCGACGGTTGTCTCCACGGCGCCTAACTTGAAGTCGCTCTTCTTGTCTCTCGAGGGCTTGTTCCTCTTGTTGCAGAACTTCTTGGGTCGGGCGATGATTTGGCTGCGGCCGGGGACCGACAGGTGCTGCTAAACTTCTGAGTAGGGTGAGCATTTCGATCTGCTTTTCTCTATCTGGTGGACGCGTCTCTTGAGGGTGTTAACAGCTGCGTACGCAGCCTTTGCCTCTTTCGGTACGCTTACTAGTGAGTGGGTGTGTGCTGGTTTGGTGAGTCCTCCGAGGATGACTCTTTCATCAGCGCCTGCGCCTCTTTTTGCCATTGGAGCTGGACTTTGAAGTTGCTGAACTGATGATCTAATTCTTTCGAAGGATGCTGGGAATCGCTTTCCCACATACGGCGTCAAACTGTTGCGGGCTAACTCGATGCCCCGGTCGGACCGGATTCAACTGGGCCGCCTTAGCTTGCGGGGCGGTCAAGCACGTACACAGTCAGAGAAAAGGGAAGATCGACTCAGGATATGATGACGTGGAAAAACTCCTAATTTGGGTAAAAACCACGTGGCCGGGTCTGTGCCGGTCAAAATCAACTAGCTGCTTGCGGTTATAGGGCGTTCAGTGAATCGGGGCGACAAGCCGCTCCCGTTACAACTTGAGGTGAGAGAAGAGGACTGCAGCTCCCCGCGTGCAACATGCTGCTTCGCGGAAGCGCTTTGAGTACTAGAATTCGAGCGGCGACACTGGAGCTCTGTAGCTTGGATTGCGCGTCCGCGACACGCCTTCTTGCAAGGTTCATCTTCTTCCTCCTCTGCTCGCGCTGGGACCTGGGCGTTCTCCAGCTGGTGGTGCTCTGGTGGTTTGTGGTGGCTCGCGGTGGTTCGATGTGGCTGGAGGATGACCTGAGGGAGGAGTCCGGCAGAGCTCTGACCTGAGGAAGAAGATGACCAGATGCCCAAAAGGTTAAGAATGAGGAGGCCCTGAGGCTCCTTTTATAGCCTCCAGGAGGGGATCATGGCGGGCCCCACCACCCATGTAGCGGGCTAGTCGGTGGTTACCCACCAGATCGGACGGCGAGGAAAGCCCACCGTGATCGGATGGTGGGCAGGCCGTCCATGGCAGTGGGGCGGCCATGCGCCGGCGGTGGGGCGGCCATGCGCCGGCGGTGGCCGGCCAATGGGCAGCCTGGACCATGGCGAGGCCGGTGCCTGCGACCAAGCCAGCGGCTGCCTGGCCGACGCCTGCTGCAAGGCCGGCGGCGGCCAGGTCGGCGACGACATGGCCGGAGTCTGCTGCCCGGCCGGCGGCGGCCTGGCCCGAGCCCGCGGCCGGGCCGGCGGCGGCATGGCCGGCGGCCGGCTGGCTGGCCGGCCGCGGCCTGGCAGGCGGCGCCCTGGCCGCGGCCTGGCCGGCTGCAGCTACCCGGCCGGCGGCGTCTACTCCACCGGCGGCGGCCAGCCGGCGGCGACGACGGCCTGCCGGCGCCGGGGGCCGGTGGTGCCGGCCGGCCGGTGGTTATCCCCCAATGGGGATGGCTTTAGTGGAGAGATAGGGAGTGGGCCTCACCCCTCATGTTCTCCTCATCATGGGAGGTGGGGTTGACTAGTCAACCCCATGATCTCTCATTTTGAGGGAAAATCATGGGGGAGCATGCACTATAAATGATGATGTAACTCATCAACATTCTTGAATTGTTGATATCTTAATATATGAAGTATTGTTCCTTCATTTACAAGCAAAATCTACATGGTATATTCATTAACATTATTTTCACATTGGCATAGGTTTAACTGTTTAAGTCCCACGCTAACATTTTTCGACTTAATTAGAAAAAAAATCAAATTTAATTTATATCATGTAAAAGGTGAAAAGTCAATAGCATATCAAAATTATATTTCTTTAACTTTTTATTTTATGTTCCACTAATTTTATCTTAGTTATGAAAAATTACAGATTATAAAAGCCTTTTTAAAAATTATAAGGATCAAATGTCTTTCTTTTAAAATATAGGAGACCATAAGTATTTACTCTAATTAATATTTTGTATAATAATGCTGATTGATGGGGATGTAGCCCATTTATATAAGAATGAGAGTGCACTTAGTCATCTCTCTCATGATCCCTCCTAATTATGGAGATCGTGGGTTTGACTAGTCAACTCACTCCCCCCATGATCTTCATCATAATAGGAGAAATCATGGTGGACTGTCATTCAGCAACTATCGCCGGGCGTCGCCACCCGCCGCTGCTGTTGAAACCGGATACCGGTCTCTGTGGAGTTCGAGGTCCCAAAAGAGGGGTGACCGCGCACCTACTACACTCAAGCGAACAACCGGGGCTCTAGACTAGGAACGTAAGGGACAGGCCCAAGGTCTCAGCGGGGAGGTCCCACCACACACCCGGAAGACTAACGAACTCTTCCCCTCCTAAGCCAATTGCTGAGCTAATTGGGCACCGTTGGAAGGCTCTCTTGGCCGACCAGAACCCCTAGGGAGGTTCTCAAAATTCACTCCCTCTTAACCAAGGATGACACCTCGGGTTTATGCAAAACGCCCTTTAACTGCCCTCCTAGTAGCATAACCTCGCCTAGCAGTTCTATTTCTCCGCAGCCCCTTTTGGACCGCCACCAACGTAACACAAGCCTTCAAGGGCTAGCAAAAACATCGCGGGCATCTCAAATTACAGGAACGTACGTTCCATACCTCGGCACGCAGGCCGGTAACAGAAACAAAAAGGCCTTCTAGGGCCGGCACAAACTTGGGCTTAAGCCCGCCGCTTTTCGCTACATAAAGAATGCACAACTTCCTCGGAGTCTTCTCCGGGAACCCCAGAACATCACCAATCCAGCTCGTACGTCCGGATGGGCTTCACACAGCATGCCTAAACCCGTACTCACGCTTCCGGGCACTAAATGAAATAAACTGCGGGGACGTACACGTCAACCCGTCGGAGAGCACCCTTCCTCCACCCATTGGTGAAGAGGGGCCTCCATGCGAATATGTAAATTTAGGGCTTCCCATGCCCGAGGGAGAAATTTCGTTACCCTTGGCGCGGATATTGGCGGAGTCGCGGCCGCGTATCTTGCACGAGGCTCGATGCCAGGTGAAGGGCTCCTAGCTGATTTTTCTGATGGCGGTGCCGGCCCTAACCCTCATCATAATCTTCTCGTGGCCGAACGTTGCTGGAGAAACCCGGTCCCTATTTCCTTGGCCGAGCCCTTGCTGGAGGAGATACATAGCAATTGGCCGCAGATCTTGATGGGTGCTTCGAGCTCCAAGAGGTTGGGTTGCAGGAGGAAAATCTCACGGGAGACGACACAGAACTGACGGATCTCGGCCTCGGAGAGCTGCACCTGCTTGCCAGGTCTCGCCGATCGCACCTCCAGCAAACGATTGATGATGTCATCGAGCAGCGCCGGGTCAATCCCCTGACCTTGCACCGCCGCCATCTCCGCTTCGCCGCCCCCTCTCTGCCACCGACGCAAAAACCCTATGCGGCCACGGCAGCCAGCGGCGAACAAAAGCGCGTGTGGGAGAGGAGAGAGAGAGAGATCGGGAAGATCGGGCTGAAAAAACCTGCGGCTGGCCCCCCTTTTTTTTCTCCTCCGGCCTGATGCCCTACCCCGCCTCCTTTTTCTTTTGTTCCTACCCGATGCCCTCCTTTTCCTCTGCCTTCATCTCCTCTTTCTGCCTATATATATAAACATCTATATCTATTTATAATAAATATATGTATAAACATATATATGTATATAATAAATATATATTATAAATAGAAATATACATACATAGTGAATATATACATATATTTTTATAACTCAAAACATAAAAACTCCACACGCGCGTACAAGAGCCCGCACGTCCTCGAACAGGGCTGCACTAAATCGTCGCTCGCAGTGCGTCCCGAGCCCGCTCCCTGAGGAGGATCCCACTCGGCCGGGTACGGGGTTGTACACAATCTCCGCTCTTTTCGAGGTTGTCCAAGCTCGAAAAGAAATGTCCAACCTCAAGTACTCGGCGAGTGGGTTCCGACTTAAAAAGAGTTTGAGAGAGTTCCCCACTTAGAGATAAAGGAGCTCCAGGCCAGGGCTTAAGTAAGAATCAACTCACTATCATGAACATGCGATAAAAACCAATCTATTTAAAAATCCAACCAGATTACCAATTGATGCGGAAGTCAATGGCAGTACATGTTTTGAGATGCATATTTCAGATGGGCATACCTCTTATAAATACAATGATTTTGCTACCTCCCAAACATTTTATGTATCAGCAAGGTCAACATTAAAAGAAATAAGATCGGTAATGCTATTTTTCATGTCGCGAAAGAGGACGATGGTTTTGATCTGGCCGACTTTGCAAATAATTTAACCATTTTCATAAGACATGAAACAAGTGATGTATTAATATTAGTCTATTCAGTTCATCAAAAAGAAACTATCGATCTAAACTATGGTTTAAACTATGATTCTTCTCCTTTTGAAGAAGCATTCCACACTTTCTTGCTTTTCTATGAGATCAAACCATTTCCAAGTCCAAGTCCTTTCCCCCTAGGTGTGTCTACCGCCCTGCCCAGCTAATGAGAGCCTGAGCAGCGAGTCTACCCGGGGCCGAGCAGCACTCGGGGTCCCTTACCCCCACAGGCGAGCCTACGGACCTGCCAGCTGGATGGGAGCCTGCGCAGCGGGTCTATCTGGGACCGAGCCAGGCTCGGGGTAGTGCAAAAGTCTCCAAACAATCTCCAACCACCGAGTGAGCCTACAGCCCTGCCAGCTAGATGGGAGCCTGGTCAGCGGGTCTGCTCGGGGTCTCCTCTCCAAAACACCTCCAACCACCGAGTGAGCCTACAGCCCTGCCATCTAGATGGGAGCCTGGTCAGCGGGTCTGCCCGGGGTCTCCTCTCCAAAACACCTCCAACCACCGAGTGAGCCTACAGCCCTGCCAGCTAGATGAGAGCCTGGTCAGCGGGTCTGCTCGGGGTCTCCTCTCCAAAACACCTCCAACCACCGAGTGAGCCTACAGCCCTGCCAGCTAGATGGGAGCCTGGTCAGCGGGTCTGCTCGGGGTCTCCTCTCCAAAACACCTCCAACCACCGAGTGAGCCTACAGCCCTGCCAGCTAGATGGGAGCCTGGTCAGCGGGTCTGCTCGGGGTCTCCTCTCCCAAACACCTCCAACCACCGAGTGAGCCTACAGCCCTGCCAGCTAGATGGGAGCCTGGTCAGCGGGTCTGCTTGGGGTCTCCTCTCCAAAACACCTCCAACCACCGAGTGAGCCTACAGCCCTGCCAGCTAGATGGGAGCCTGGTCAGCGGGTCTGCTCGGGGTCTCCTCTCCAAAACACCTCCAACCACCGAGTGAGCCTACAGCCCTGCCAGCTAGATGGGAGCCTGGTCAGCGGGTCTGCTCGGGGTCTCCTCTCCAAAACACCTCCAACCACCGAGTGAGCCTACAGCCCTGCCAGCTAGATGGGAGCCTGGTCAGCGGGTCTGCTCGGGGTCTCCTCTCCAAAACACCTCCAACCACCGAGTGAGCCTACAGCCCTGCCAGCTAGATGGGAGCCTGGTCAGCGGGTCTGCTCGGGGTCTCCTCTCCAAAACACCTCCAACCACCGAGTGAGCCTACAGCCCTGCCAGCTAGATGGGAGCCTGGTCAGCGGGTCTGCTCGGGGTCTCCTCTCCAAAACACCTCCAACCACCGAGTGAGCCTACAGCCCTGCCAGCTAGATGGGAGCCTGGTCAGCGGGTCTGCTCGGGGTCTCCTCTCCAAAACACCTCCAACCACCGAGTGAGCCTACAGCCCTGCCGGCTAGATGGGAGCCTGGTCAGCGGGTCTGCTCGGGGTCTCCTCTCCAAAACACCTCCAATCCATATTTGCAAACTAAGAAGTTGTCAAGGTTGGTCATGATTTTCCAATAACAACAGCCTCCAAAGCATGATAGAAAATAATAATGATAATAAGTAAAATTCATAGATCGTCAATCCACAAAAAATGAATAGCTTTGATCATAATGTAGACCCATGTGTGATGTGATTCCCATCAAATAGCAATCAATAAAAAATAGTGAAATAATCATGTGCACTTCTAAAATGTATAGTGGGTCAGACAAATAACTTGCTCTCATCTAACCTCTAGACTGTAAAAAGATTCTAGTAGGTTTTGTCTCAAAGAAAGATTATAAACAAAATATTCACATGATCAAATCAGACAGTGAAACACAGCTGAAATGAAATGTGCAGAAATAGAATGCAGTATCTTATCCTCAACATACATGTTCACTAAAGGACTTTAAAAATACAGAATGGGTGGGCATAGCAATAAAAATTACTTGAGAGGCATTTTACGAAATTTTAAATGCATATTCTCTTATCATGATACCTGATACTAAACAAGATTTGCATAATTCCATATACTACCATTCTCTTGCCTTTTGGCTCAAGAAGATGGCAGGCATGTTTGAGACAAGACTACTCGAATTTTCCCTAAAAACCTAATCCAATATTTACCCATAAAAACTTCAGGTTCTTTTACACAATGCCAAAGGAATTCTGCATCATTGTAATAATTTCAAAAGGAAACTCCACATGACAGTTCAGATTGGTATGCAAGATATTGACACCTCAGATTGTTATGCATTATATCTCAATTTTTTCAGATACTTTTGGGTATGCGACATCATTATGGAAATCAAATAAGTGCAGATTGAAGTGGGCCACAGCTACTAATTGTTTTAAATTTTCCTACGTACTCCATTGTTGAGATGCCCCTAAAAGGAAGATGATTCAACTCACGTAAAATGATAATATTGAATTATATTGCATAAATCACTTATACGTATTATATATTATATATATGGGTAAATCGTTCAGACTTACCAAGACTTACCATTTAGCTCCCTTTAATATAAGTTATTCCTAGAATGATCCCTCGCCATGGTCGAATAGTTTCTTCTCAAAAAGGGTAGGATTTGTGCTCATAAAATTCAAATTTGAGATCAAACTACAAATCAAATACGCAAGTAAAAAGGAATTAAACGCATAAAGACCTAAACAAATGGATAATAAGCCACAACTAGCTTTGATTGATAAAAAAATATTTCTTGTTCGTCTGCAGGTTTGATCAGAAGCCCACAAGTGTCATCTCAACCTAAATGGTAAGGATCAGGGAGTTCAACAGTACAAATCAGTAACAAGATGCTTCAGGGTATTTGCTTATACTGGCGATCCACAACTTGAAACATGTTCTAGTGCTCTCGATCCCGGGTCCCGTCGACAAGGCACTACATGATCAAAAAAGTAGCACCTTCTTGTCAACATGGCTTCACGGCTCTCTCTTCATCCATATTTTCTTCTGTTAAATGCGGCTCAATTATTACCGACAAACTTGAATATTTCGACCTTATTCTTCATGCAATGCTGAATCAAAGAGGTCACGAAAATACAGCCCATGAGCAACAAACTAAATTCCAACTCCAACAAGTGTAAAAAAGGAGAAAATAGAAATGCTAATGGAGTATAGTCATTGCAACTAATGTTCCAGCTTCGGTCTTAGCTGAGCTCAGCAAAATCCATTAGCAAAAATGAATCCAGTAATATAGTCCACAACATTCATGTCATCAAGAATGTCATCCAAAGCTAGTAGCTTGAGCAATGAAAGTAGTTGGTGATAAAAATCTACCACAATCAATTTGAGCAGCTTCTCTATATCAATTTGACACAGATCCATGTGCAACCAGCTATAAAGGATAGCCTGGGAAGAGAATTTGATATGGAATCAAATACATTGTGTGATATCATTTGCTATTCTTGTTAGCGAGAACTGATCCACACCACTTTGCCTGCTCGTTCCAAGAAACATTAGGAGCGCATCTACTACAAGCTTCCCTAAAGCACGTTTTGATCTCCATGATAGAACATCTTATGTGATCTACATGCATCTTTCTTGTTTTATTATTCTAAATCATAATTCAAAATCTCAGTTCTCATACCTTATCCCCTTTGGTATTTTTTGATAGAATAAAATCTTATAACCTCATTGATGTATTGGGCTCTCATGTCTATACTTGCAATTAGAGATTTATAAATAATCAACCAACCTCAAGTACGATTTCAACTAAGAGAAACACGGTAAGTACTCTTCGCTTCCTTTTCATAAATATGCTTGTCATGGGAGGGTAAACGATTGAGCCTTTAGTAATTAGTTACCTGCTAATTTTTCCTGTATAAATCTAAAAACCGAAATTATGCTTCTATTTCACTTATAGCAAACATCTATTTGCTTAACCATGACAAATGTTCAGGGGAGTTACGAGCAAGTGTGGTGATGATTGCTATGCTGGACTTTTAGCTAAATACAGTCAGGATGCTATTGCGCCGGAAAGTCATGATGTATCTGGTGGTGCTGCTCATTCACCTAAATTAAGGGCTGCAAGTTTAATCTTGGTCCATCTTCGTTCTACAGTTTCGCAAGCCAACCCCCTAGCACAGATGAATTAGTTATGGCCCGTGGCTGCAGTTGTACTCTTTGGTTTTACTGTTCTTTTTTACTCTCACCCCTCTCATCCTAAGACGCACATTTGAGAATAATTGTTAATATACGTTTTCTGAAACTTAGATGACTCGCATAAGTCTGAACCCAGTATGCTAGTACAAACACTTCAACCTTTCGGCTGTGCACTTTCCAACCTTAAAATTTTAGCTGGTGGGAAATTATTTTAAGAGCTACTTCTCAACCGTGAGAGTTTATACTTTGTCATTTGAGAAACATTCGAGATGAAAAGTCAAGATGGTTAAGAGCGACGAAAAAGGAGTGGGAGGGGACTTCTTTCATCACATGACCTTGGCCGTCACTTGGTTCCTCTTCTATAGCCATGACGTTCGACTGAGCTTTTCTGTGCTGGTCACTCTCCACGCTCACCGCACCATAAATGTTGAAACCGGATACCGGTCTCTGTGGAGTTCGAGGTCCCAAAAGAGGGGTGACCGCGCACCTACTACACTCAAGCGAACAACCGGGGCTCTAGACTAGGAACGTAAGGGACAGGCCCAAGGTCTCAGCGGGGAGGTCCCACCACACACCCGGAAGACTAACGAACTCTTCCCCTCCTAAGCCAATTGCTGAGCTAATTGGGCACCGTTGGAAGGCTCTCTTGGCCGACCAGAACCCCTAGGGAGGTTCTCAAAATTCACTCCCTCTTAACCAAGGATGACACCTCGGGTTTATGCAAAACGCCCTTTAACTGCCCTCCTAGTAGCATAACCTCGCCTAGCAGTTCTATTTCTCCGCAGCCCCTTTTGGACCGCCACCAACGTAACACAAGCCTTCAAGGGCTAGCAAAAACATCGCGGGCATCTCAAATTACAGGAACGTACGTTCCATACCTCGGCACGCAGGCCGGTAACAGAAACAAAAAGGCCTTCTAGGGCCGGCACAAACTTGGGCTTAAGCCCGCCGCTTTTCGCTACATAAAGAATGCACAACTTCCTCGGAGTCTTCTCCGGGAACCCCAGAACATCACCAATCCAGCTCGTACGTCCGGATGGGCTTCACACAGCATGCCTAAACCCGTACTCACGCTTCCGGGCACTAAATGAAATAAACTGCGGGGACGTACACGTCAACCCGTCGGAGAGCACCCTTCCTCCACCCATTGGTGAAGAGGGGCCTCCATGCGAATATGTAAATTTAGGGCTTCCCATGCCCGAGGGAGAAATTTCGTTACCCTTGGCGCGGATATTGGCGGAGTCGCGGCCGCGTATCTTGCACGAGGCTCGATGCCAGGTGAAGGGCTCCTAGCTGATTTTTCTGATGGCGGTGCCGGCCCTAACCCTCATCATAATCTTCTCGTGGCCGAACGTTGCTGGAGAAACCCGGTCCCTATTTCCTTGGCCGAGCCCTTGCTGGAGGAGATACATAGCAATTGGCCGCAGATCTTGATGGGTGCTTCGAGCTCCAAGAGGTTGGGTTGCAGGAGGAAAATCTCACGGGAGACGACACAGAACTGACGGATCTCGGCCTCGGAGAGCTGCACCTGCTTGCCAGGTCTCGCCGATCGCACCTCCAGCAAACGATTGATGATGTCATCGAGCAGCGCCGGGTCAATCCCCTGACCTTGCACCGCCGCCATCTCCGCTTCGCCGCCCCCTCTCTGCCACCGACGCAAAAACCTATGCGGCCACGGCAGCCAGCGGCGAACAAAAGCGCGTGTGGGAGAGGAGAGAGAGAGAGAGATCGGGAAGATCGGGCTGAAAAAACCTGCGGCTGGCCCCCCTTTTTTTTCTCCTCCGGCCTGATGCCCTACCCCGCCTCCTTTTTCTTTTGTTCCTACCCGATGCCCTCCTTTTCCTCTGCCTTCATCTCCTCTTTCTGCCTATATATAAACATCTATATCTATTTATAATAAATATATGTATAAACATATATATGTATATAATAAATATATATTATAAATAGAAATATACATACATAGTGAATATATACATATATTTTTATAACTCAAAACATAAAAACTCCACACGCGCGTACAAGAGCCCGCACGTCCTCGAACAGGGCTGCACTAAATCGTCGCTCGCAGTGCGTCCCGAGCCCGCTCCCTGAGGAGGATCCCACTCGGCCGGGTACGGGGTTGTACAGCTGCCTGCCGCCCGCCGCCGGCCACCGCCGGCCACCCGTCGTCGTCAATCGCCGCCGCCGAATGCAAGTCGGCCACCGTCCGATCGTTACTGGGCATCCGTTGTTGTCTGATCCGCAAGTAACCACCCACTAAACCACTAAGTTAGTGGGGGGTCCGCCATAACTGTCTCGTAGAGGCTATAAAAGGAGCTTCAGGCCTCCTCATTTCTCACTTTTTTGCCCCGAGAGTCTTCTTTTTCTTCAGACCAGAACTCTGCCGAACTCCTCCCTCGAGCCGTCTTCAAGCCGCCTACGAGCTAAGTCCCCAAGTGCGCGGAAGAAGGAAGAAGACAACAACCGACAACGTTCAAGCACACCAGCCACCAAGCTATCATTTAACAGTACTCCTTTGGCACAGCCTGTTGGCCGTTGCGAGTCGAAAAATTCTCTCTCATCCCCAAGTTGTAACGAGGAGCGGCTTGTCGCCCTCGATTCCCCAAATGTCTTGTAACCACGAGCAAATATTGGACTTTGACCGACACAGATCCGGTCACGTGGTTTTTTACCCAGTTGAGGGATTATTTCACGTAAAAATACCTTGTGTCAATTCGCTCTTTTCACTGACTATGTGCGCGCTCGACCGTCCTGAGAGTTAAGGCAATCCAATTATTCTGGTCCGACCGGGACGCCGAGTTTGCCGCTCTCCGATGCAAATGCGATACTATAATATTTTTGAACTTTAGCAACACTTTATTTTGCAACATTTATAAAAGTCATTGCTTGTCGACGCCTGTTGCTTTCGGTCGTGCACAATTGCTCTGCTCTTAAATGTTTTTCCCATTGAATTTTTGGATCTTGCAATGAGCAGGAGTTATATCACCTAAAAAGTTATATCACATCCAGAGACACATGCAGCAACAAGAGTTTTATTGATAACAGCAGTCTTCTTACAAGGCGAGACATACATGGCGAGCATGATTCGCCAAAATAACAAAAGGAAAAGCAGAAACAATTACACGGCAAATAAAACCGCGCGGACTGAACAAGTAGTCGCCAGTTCTACTGATGCGCTATGGAGTCCGCACAGGCCGCCAGTCCGCAAACCAGGCCGCGTGGACTGCCCGTTATTCCAATGCTGAGCTTTAGCCCCCGATCTGCAAGCCGCCTAACCGTGAGGTCGCCTAGCCGCCAGACCGCACAAGCTGCTGATGCCGAACTGAATAGGCTGCCTGAAGCAGACGACTTATTGAACCGGGAAACTAGTTGTCAAAGAGAAGAACGTCTGGTCGCTATCCGCGACCTGCTGTTTACCGTCTGTTGCTAACTGCAGAGTCTGCACTGTCCTGACATCAGTTAGAACCAAGTCCTGACTTTCCAGCGCTATCTGCACAACCTGCACAGCACAAATCGGTCAACTCCTTCAACCCGTGCGGATACCAAAATACAGTCCGCAACAACTATTCGTGAGTTCACTTACTGTTCATTCGCCCTTTTTTCCTAATGTGACAGGGGTCCTATTTATATGCACGATGAGGAGTGTGGTCACCGCCCTAGCCGATAGGATCACCGCCTCATCTCTCGACAAGCACCAAGTGTATCTGCAGGCCACGGATACACATCCAGTCCGCCGCGACCTATGCAGGATAGCCAGACCGCTTAAGCTTCACCAAGGCCGAACAATGACTCAGTCTGCCTTGTCGCCAAAGGCCAACCAGGACTTAGACAACAACCCGTAGATTCTGCAGCAACATCGCATGTCCACATATCAGCAGACACCGCATTAGTCCGCACGCTCTGCGGACACAGCGTCAATCTGCACCTCCAAGTTCGCATCCAAGTCATAACAGCCAACTCCCGAACTTGGCGAACTGAGAAGCCCGCATATCCTTGAAGACACAACTCCAGTCTGTGCACCTTGACGACACAGCTCCAGTCCGCATACCCCGAGCCCGCAGCCACGCCACCAAGAGGACAGCTGTCGGACTCAGCGGACAAGGAAGACCGTCTGCAACTTCAGGCGGACACTACACCAGTCCGCACTCACCAAGCTTGCAACCAAGGCACAAGACAACTGTTGCCGAGCTTGGCGGACTGAGAAGCAATCTGCGCTTATCCACGCTATCACCCCGGACTGAGCAATCCTAGACTTAGTTTAGAAACAACCGTCCACTTCACCGGCCACAACGGCCATTCCTCACTTACTAGCGGACACTGGATCCAGTCCACCAATCCCAACAAACTCCAGCACCTGTCCGCACTAACTGGCGACCTCCCAGACTTCCGCTAGCCTCTCCTCCAGAGCTAGACCAAGGCTTCTGCCAAGCCAGTCAGCTCTGCCGACCTGGCTATCCACCAGTCCTGTCCGCATAGCCCGCGCGGACAGGTTGCCCAATCACCCACTTTCACTTCACTATTTTCAACACTCCCCCTTGAAGTGAGAAGTGGTGAACAACCCCAGCAGTTCCTGTAACCTTGCACTTGGTCCCTCTGATAACGCCTTCAAGGAGATGTCTGAGACATAGTCCTCGCCCCGCATATCCTGGACCTTGAAGAATCCCTCCAGCATCTCCCAGAAGGAGCCATGCTTCCCTCTTCCTTCTTCTTCAGCTTCTACCTCCACTTGTACGTCACAGGAGTATCGCTAACAATCTTGGGCTCATGGCCCCAAGCCTCGTTTCTTCTAAGAGTAGTCACCACCTCAACCTTGGTGTCATTCTTGTTAACCCATAAATCAGTGATCCTTCCCAAGGTAGCCAGCTGGCTAGTCGCGCCCTGCTCCAGGTTCTCCCTGGAGTTTGCGACAAGTCCAAGTGTAGACGGACATATTTCTCTGTCCGCACAGGTCGCGTAGCTACCGCGTGCCCTGCGAGACGGCGGGCTGTTTCCATGGCTCACCCTCACAGGCCGCGCGGTTGGGCCTGCTAACATCAAAGCATACTTCCTTGCAGGAGTCAATCTAAAGCAGTAGGAGGTGATCTGCACGATCTACGTCTTCAGTCTGCCAGGTCGCCCAACCAGCGTCAACCCAAGACCGACTCAACCGTTGTGTGCTCGGCGGACTCACTCTCCGGCTCGCCAGAAGAGAGATTCCATCTCCCCTATAGGGAGGGCATGTTGCCTCAGGCCGCCCACCATGGGCAGCCTCCAGCCTCAGGCCGCCCACCATGGGCGGCCTCCAGCCTCAGGCCGCCCACCAGGGGAGGCCTCCTGCGCTAGGCCGCCCACTAGGGGCGGCTTCCTGCTCCAAGCCGCCCACCAAGGGTGGCCTCCTGGCCCAGTCCACCCACCAAGGGCGGCCTCCTGTTCCAGGCCGCCCACCAGGGGCGGCCTCCTGTTCCAGGCCGCCCACCAGGGGCGGCCTCCTAGCATAGGCATCCCACCAGGGGCGGCCTCCTGCTCCAGGCCACCCACCAGGGGCGGCCTCCTACTCCAGGCCGCCCACCAGGGGAGGCCTCCTGGCCTAGGCCGCCCACCAGGGGCGGCCTCCGGCTCCAGGCCGCCCACTAGGGGCGGCATCCGGCTCCAGGCCGCCCACCAAGGGCGGCCTCCTGTTCCAGGCCGCCCACCAGGGGCGGCCTCCTGGCCCACGCCGCCCACCAGGGGCGGCCTCCTATTCTAGGCCGCCCACCATGGGAGGCCTCCTGGCTCCGGCCGCCCACCAGGGGCGGCCTCCTGTTCCAGGCCGGCCACCAGGGGCGGCCTCCTGGCCCAGGCCGCCCACCAGGGGCGGCCTCCTGGCCCAGGCTGCCCACCATGGGCGGCCTCCTGTTCCACGCCGGCCACCAGGGGCGGCCTCCTGGCCCAGGCCTCCCCCTATGCCTCAGCAGCCCAAAGGAGGCGGCCTGCCTTCTCCCAGTCCGCCCAGCCGGACAGCTTGTTCGCCGAGTCCGCACAAGTCTCCATGATGACGTCACTGGGCCCTACTTCTAGAAGATCTTCCTCGGGCCTATAAATAGCCCCTGATACCTCTCATTAGAAAAGGAGAACAATGCGCAGGAGGAAAAATGTCGCTGTCAGCAAGCCCTGCAGACTCAGTTTTCCAGTCCTCCACAGCTTGCCAGCAAGCCCTGCGGACTCAGTTTTCCAATCCTGCACAGCTTGCCAGCAAGCCCTGCGGACTCAGTTTTTCAGTCCTCCACAGCTTGCTAGCAAGCCCTGCGGACTCAGTTTTCCAGTCCTCCACAGCTTGCCAACAAGCCCTGCGGACTCAGTTTTCCAGTCATCCACAGCTTGCCATCAAGCTGTGCGGCCTGCTAGCATCCTCTTTTCCTTAACCTCTGGCAACTTCTTCCTTAGCCACCAGCTTCTCCCATTGTACCCTTTATTACTTTCCCATGTAAAGATACTTTAGCAGGCTGTAATCGTGTTTCTTGATTAAGGGAAAGCCCATCGCAAGAGTTGCATTTAAGCCGCGGCGGACGAAGTCTGTTGTTGCCGCTACTAGCGGCCCCTCTCTTCTTCTCCTCTGCTCAGCAAGCTTCTCCTCTACTCAGTAAGCTTCTCCTCTGCTCAGCAAGCTTCTCCTCTGCTCAGCAAGCTTCTCCCCTGCTCAGCATGCTTCTCCTCTGCTCAGCATGCTTCTCCTCTGCTCAGCATGCTTCTCCTCTGCTCAACAACCTTCTCCTCTACTCAGCAAGCTTCTCCTCTGCTCAGCAAGCTTCTCCTCTGCTCAGCAAGCTTCTCCTCTGCTCAGCAAGCTTCTCCTCAGCTCAGCAAGCTTTTCCTCAGCTCAGCAAGCTTCTCCTCTCGTCAGCAAGCTTCTCCTCTCCTCAGCAAGCTTCTCATCTGCTCAGCAAGTTTCTCCTCTGCTCAGCAAGCTTCTCCTCTGCTCAACAAGTTTCTCCTCTGCTCATCAGCCTTCTCCGCTTACCAACCGTCTGTTCGACAGCTCCTGATCAACCTTCCCAACCATCTCTGCACTCGGATCAATGCCCTTCTCTCCTCTATCCCCGCAACCCTTGAACAAGCATTTGCTCCACTCTCGAGCACTCAGAAGCTTCCTTGTCTCCTCTATCCCCGCAACCTTCTTCAATCACCTTGCCCGTGAGATCGAACACACCCCGTTAGCTGCTGGTGCCCGCGACAACATTCCCCCTTCCGTTTCCGAGCATCAACAGTTAACGCGCGGCCTTCAGATCTCGTACAGACACTAAAATCAACGGTTACTCATGACAGACCATCAACCAGCCGAGAACCTTGCTCCAAGTCCTAGTAAAGATCCTCTCTGGGAGGCCTTCGAGCAATCACGTCGTGAAAATGCTCAGTAGTTTCAAGCAATCAACCAAATTCTTGTTGCAATCGCACAACGATTAGACGCTCATCCTGCAGCAGCTCCAGTTGCTCCAGCTGCCCCAGCCAATCTAGCATCCGAGACTCCTCAAGCTTATCCTCCGGCTTGCCCACCGTTCTATCCTCCTTACACTCCAACCTTTCCGCAAGGGCCCGCAGCCCCTTTGCGACCTCAAGATGAAGAGTTTGCAGCTCGTCAAAACTTCTTCTGGGAAGTAGCCCGGGGAAGTCCTGCAAGATTTCTCAACTTTCAGGGAATTCATCCTTACCCATCAGCTCATACCTTTGCTCCTCCTGCAGCAGCTGCTCCCTTTTATCCTCCTTCTGCTTCTTTTGCGGCCACAACCTTTGCTCCCTTCTATCCTTATGTTGTAGGGGAGCAGGAAGGGCCTTCGCCGTTTTCAGAGAATGTTCGTCATGAACCTACTCCAGCAAACTTCAGAGAGCCACGATTACCAATATACATTGGATAGGCTGATCCAGTGAAGCACCTTCAAGCTTTCAAATCCGCCGTTGCTCTCAAAACTCTCTCAGATGCAACCAAGTGCAAGCTCCTTGTAACAACCTTTGATGGACAAGTGAGGGATTGGTTCTACGGTCTTCGCCCTCACTCCATCACTTCCTTTGCTGATCTGCGACGGGAGTTCTTGCTCAGATTCTCTACTTCAACTAAGAGAAAGGGCGGTCCAGAAGCCCTCTTTGAGATCAAGCAGCGAGAGAATGAAACTTGGTCTCAATTTGTTGATCGATTCCAGAGAGAAATCTTGGACATCGAAATTGTGGGTCAAGAAATGTACCAAGTGGCTCTTATCCACGGTCTCCGTGAGGGGCCTCTCAAGTTTGAAGCCAATGTTCGAGCACCAAAAACGTACCAAGAGTTGATTGTCTTATCCAACTCATACATACGAGGTGAAAAGAGAAACCCCGGCTTCGTCTCCAGGCTTATATCAGAGAAGGATCCTCCTTCTCACAAGCAACCACCGAGATATCCTCGGAAAGATTTCCCAACTAACTTAATGAGGAAAAGAAGATTTTGGCATCGTCGATACTCCTTTCGGGATCAAGATCGTCCTCGGGATCCATTGCTGCTACCACTAGCTCCATTTTCGTAAACAACTGCAGTTCATCAACAGCAAGACGATGACTTGCATGAGCCTGAGCTAGATGAAGCCATGCAAGAAGTAAGCCAAATCATGAGAGATAGGGCTAACTATAAGAGGCCTTGTCGACCAGCTGATCAAAGATCAAAAGACTCAGATCCATATTGTGAATTCCACAAAGAGCCAGGCCACCTGACTTAGAACTGCCGAGCACTCCGCTAACTAGTGCAAAAGATGTTGCGGCAGGGTAAGGTGCGTGACCTATTTCCCAAAGACAATTGTCATGATCCAACAACCTCAAAGAGCAAAAAAGTTGCAGATATTCCTTGCAGCTCAAGAGGGGTGAGCCTAGTCGAAGAACCCCCTCTCCTCGTTGTTAATAAAACTGTCGAATGCTTCGATGCCGATGACGAGGGCATGCTTGGAAGGCTATTCTAAGCCGGCAAAGGACTTCATAGTTCTCCAAATTTTTCCACAGCCATGATGGGTTATCTCCACTCTTATTCTTTCAAACATTTTCATTTCAAAACACTTTTGAATGTTCTTTCTTGTTTTTCAATAAAGTTTACCTCAGAGATCTCATATTAACGCAGTTCCCTTTTTGTAATGCTTCTTCCTCCACTTTTCTCTTTGCCAAAGAGAAAACTGAACCACTGAGATATCACCGAGTCTTGCTATAGGCCCCCACGAGATTGGATTCTGGCGTAAGGCCACAACAACCACATATCGCGGGGAGTGTTCACATATGTGTAGTGGGAGCTATCAACTCTCATGCGGTGGAATACGGGACTTCGGATCCTAGCCGGTATCTAACACAGAGTGTGCGTCAGGGAGGCCCCATATATTAGCTCTACTGTGCTCCGTTATGGATACATTACATTTACGATGATCTTTGCTGGACAAGCAATGGCGACCAAGCGTAGCCTTGTCTCTTTGATCATCTCACAACTGTGATGGCCGAACACTTGATGGTACTCTCAATCCGTGCTTTCGCGGGGCCCACAACTCCACTGATCTTTCCACAGACAAGCAATGCTTTAGGCCACTTGGCGCAACTAGTCTCATTGATCAGTGATGCTGTAACCCGAGGCATGAGAGCAGTGTTGTAACATCCCATTTCCAACTAGACTCCTAAGAGTGGTTTTGGCCATGACTAGGTCATGATAAAACCCTAGGAAGCCAGAAATGGGCCAAGAGATAGGGGACAGAATGTGGAAGATCATCATGGTCTGCAAATAGTAGAACTCTGAGGAATGGTTTAGGATGACCATGGGCCACACCCTAACCCCAAGACCCTACCACAACACCCCTAATACCTTGGGAGGCCCATTAGAGCCATAAGGACCCATTAGGGTCAACCAAAGAGGCTCAGTTGACCAAGGTCAACCCTAGCCCTAAATGGGTCAAACTAGCATACTTAGGGTCAATTGACCTACTCCTAGCCTAGAGGACCCCACATATGCCCTCCTAACCGTAAAGTGAGGTCAATGGGTCACTAAGGGCACATTGGGGCCAGCCCTAGAGGCCAGGTTGACCCAGGTCAACTCAACCTCCTAATCTGGTCAAAGTACCCTTACTAAGGGTATGTGACCTCCAGAGTTCAGGGTAACCCTACATAGCCCTACCTAGACCCTAGGGGAAGCCAATGGGTCACCCAGGACCCAATGGGGTCAACCCAGATGGTCAAATTGGCCCAGGTCAACCCTCATTTAGGTCAAGTCAAACCTAGCCCAAAAGGGCTAACCCAAGCCCAAGCCACTTCTCCCTTAGGCTAACCCCATTCCCATGACCATCATAACCAAGTGGGCTGCATTTAACTTGAGGGGTTGACCAGTCAACCAGAGGTGACTAGGAGAGAGATAGGAGCTCCCCTCCATGATAATGGAGGAGAGAGAAAATGAGGAAGAGGAAGGGGAGAGTGGAAGGCCGGCCAAGGGAGGCTAACAGCCACCATTTATGGCTGCAATCAACTCCTCTAGGGGAGAGGAGTTGATTCCAGCCATTTCCCGGCCACCAAGGGATGGATTCAGCCCCCCCTCCACTCTACCTGAGCCACACCATTAATGGTGTTGATGGCCATTGAAGAACCAGCCACCCCTCTTCCCCAATTGCCATTTAAACACCATCAGGGGGCCAAGGGGAATATTTTAGAGCGTTTACCTAGAGGAGACGAGCCATCCCACTGTGCTGTTGCAGAAGCCGAGCGCCGCCGCCGTCGTCAATGGCATCCCGCCGCTCTTCTCGCATCCAGGCCGCCAGGAAGGTCCTCCCCCTCTCCTTAACTCATGAATAGATCGTAGCAATCAATAGTTCCAAGGTTCGGGCTCAATTGAGCCCGATCCAATTCGGCTTTTTCTTGGATTTTTCTGAAAAACTTCACCTCTCGGGATCGCCGGAAAAGGGGCTTCCGGCGGCCAAGCCGCCGCCTGGCGACGGCCACCACCTCAACGGAGGTGGTGGTGCCGGTGGCCGGCCGGGGAGGTGGCCGGGTCGCCGGCAGTGGCGTTTGGAAATCGCTCCAGGCGGGACGAATCGCAGCTGTCGGCTGGAGCTTGAGGATGACCGGATTCCGTTAATCCTGCGCCAAGATTCGTGCAGATGGATGAATTAAACTATAGTGTATGATATGTGTGTTATACGAATTCTGTCACACTTAGGTCATTTAATGTTTTAATTATTTAAAAATAGTTAGAGGCTCTGTATGAGGAAATGATCAACATAGGATTTGTAGCCCCTTGGGTCTAGTGTATTTTAAAATTATTTTGGACCAATTTGGGTACCTGGTCTGACCAGGGCACCCATTTTGGTGGGGCCTGCACATTGTGCTAGGCAGAAATTCAATTGAGTGCCCACACTTTATCATTGATCCAAATGAGCTGTAATTTTGGAAGATATTCAACCTAGACCATATCTAGGCGTATACCAAAAATGGGAATTTTGGGGGGCACTTTTTCTATAGTTTTGGAAATTATTTAATTTATCTATGATAATTTAATTGGGTGGTTTAATGATCTCCAAACCCTCCCAAATTTTGGTGAGTGGTCCCTGGGCTCATGTTATGTAACTGTATAAAGTTTCACCTAATTTGGATGTGTTTTGAGTAGGTATTGACTCAACCCTAACTATACATTAACAAGGGCATTTTGGTCAAAAAGTGCATTTCTGATTTTCAGTGACCAAATCACCTCAACAGAGGCTGAAATTTGGGTCACTGACTTGTTATGGCACTTAGCACCTCCCCATGGAATGTGTGGTAGAGTGGAGTTGATTTGCCCCAAGTCCCTAGGCCAAACCCTAAGGAGGGACCTTTTTGCCTTGTGAGGGGCATGAACCCTAAACACCTTGGATGAACATCAAATTTTGCAAGGAGGTTCCTAGGATGTGTAAAACCCTCTGTTAAAAATATTAGCTGATTTTGAAAAGGGTAGGGGCCCCAAAACCCTAACCCTAGCTTAGGACCTAAAACTTGTAGTGTATGTTTGAGTTAGCTAAACATCTTGAAACTTAACCAAATTTGGGTAGTGAAGGAATGCGGATATTTTAAGCCTCTGATAATTTACTTGAGGAGTTTTGATCAATATTTGTAGCACTTCATTTGTAACCAATAGGACTGCCCTAATTAATAATTTGACTATTGTGGTCTCACTGCCCATTGAAAGGGCATGAAACATTGGCAGAGGTAGTCTTAGGCTATGTTAATCATGTATGAATTTTGATAGTATTTTTGGATAACTAGTTAGGGCATCTACTTCACAAGTGCTTTATTTTGATTACATACTAAATAATCCTTGCAAGAGCCCATTACTTATTGAAAAATCATGAAACTTGCTACTTAGTGTTTCTAGCTCAGTATTATCATGTGAGAATTTTTGTGGAAATATTTGATGGCTAATTAGTATAATTTGTTCATTAACCCATAAACTTGAAAGTTCATGATAAAATCAAATATAGCCTTATTTTTAAATGATAAATTATGAAACTTTTTCTAGGGTATTTGTAGGCCATCACATTCATCCCTGAATTTTCTCTGAAATTTTGGATGCATTATTACTGTAAAAGCTTTTAAATTGACTTTTTATGAGGTAACTTTGAAATTAAATTTAAGGGCCCAAACCTTGCTGAAAAATTTGAAGACTTAGGCCTTAGAGTTGATTATGCATTTTGTAATTACCATAAATTTATTGGAACATTATCTTGTCTGAAATTGCTACTTCATGTTCAAACTTGGTCTTTTTGGATACTAGAATAAATAAATAAATTATTAGACAAATTAGGAAAAATTATGGATTTCTGGATTTATGCTTCAAATATCATTTTAGCCCTCTAGTAATTATCATAGGGGTATTGGATGAGTATTTCATGTACTTCCCTTTTTACGGCTCATGTAGCTTAAGTGGTCTGCATATAGCAAAACTGCAGGAAATCATTTTGGATATGAATTAGAGCGTGGGCTGGATTTTGGTGGATTGCTGGAAGGATATGTAGAATGGGTGGCATCTATGGAAGATGAGTGAGGAGAGTGTGGTTTTTGTCTAGGGTTTAGAGGCGTTCGGGTCCGACGAAAGATCGTCCTACACAAGGAGAGTTGGAGTCAAATCACCCTAGGATTAGCATATCGGAACATGAGAAAGTAATGGGTAAGGGAACCAACCAATAACAAAATAAGTACCTTGCGAAAGGGAACATTGGGCGTAATCCCAAAACAGTTCCTAGTGCCCCTTGAGAGCCCTTCACAGGGAATACCGGGGGCAGTCCTGGGTTAACGTAAACTGTTTTAATAAGCTGAAAAGAGTAACTTAGTAATTAGGGTTGCACATTTCACAAACACTGATGGCACCGGATGTTAGCTGGGAGCTTCGGCTCGGATGGTTAAAAGGCGGACTTTGGGTCCGGGGAGCTTCGGCTCGATGGTTGAGACGGACGTGTTGGTCCGGGGAGCTTCGGCTCGGTTCTTGTTTACGCTAATTTGCATGTGCATAAAAAGGAAAGGAAATTAAGGTGGTGGGTCTTCGGTATCGGAGGGTCGATGCACCGACGCCAATACGTTGACTCGGCATGTGTGGTTAGCACTTCGCCAACAGAAGACCGGTGCGCCAGCCGGCAAGAGTACGCAGGAGTCCGCTTCGTGCACCAAGCGTTGAGGCGTACGATAGGTCTGACCGGTAGTGCTTTACTGGTTTAGAGGTGGGCGAGGCCCAACTCACCGCTTCTGTCTGCCACTACGGAGGTATCCTGGGAGGTTACGGCTCCAGAAAGGGGGAACTAAAGGTCTGTGCGCACAGAGTCGGGTGTGTGCGTTGCACTTGCATGATCCATCATACCCACTTGCATGTCATAGCATAATCGATTCTTTTAACCCTGACACCTAAAGTATAAGTGGAATGAGACGCTTATACTTTATGACCTGCAAAACGACCCCTTGGTCTATAAGCTTGTGTGGGCAAGTTTATAAATTAAGGTTAATTTTGATATATATAGTTACTGCTGTTTGATAACCGACACCCCAACGTATAAATTGGTATGAGACTTTTTATACGATGGGAGCCTTGCAGAAGACCCCTTGGCTTATGTGTTTTCACATAAGTAAAGGTTACTTTTCATAATTCAGCTTAATGTCTTTACATGCTATAGAATTTGCTAGTATAGGACCGCTGTCATCTGCTTTTGATATTCTCCACCTTCAAGTCCTCCCCTTTCTTCCTCTCCGCTCGGTACCTAGGAGCCGTGGGGGAAGGGGCGGGGATGATAGGACTTAGTCTTTTAGACTAACGGTTTTCGAACCGCATCATTTAGGGGATCGTGGAGACCAGCATGGAGGAGCAGCCCCAGAGACCGGTACGCTTGGAGGTGGGGCAGTCTAGCTCCGGAGTTCATACAGCCGGGACCGTGAGTCTCGACCTTGAGTAGTTTTTCTGCTTCCGCATGAGTGATTTTGTAGTGAGGATATGATGTACCGGGCATAAGCCCGTTTTTGCTACTCTGATGTTTTATTCTGTGGACACTCCCTTCGTGGAGTTATATTTTTTATGACATGTGATATTCTGTGGACAGTTAGTTTTCATGACTTCATTATGCTACTTTTCTGTGATCGAATTGGCCGGCAGAATCGGCGCTTTGTGGTGATGACCCTTCAGGGCGTGAAGGAGTCACCGCAAAACGGCGGTTCTGGGCCTAAGACCCCGGTGTCGAAAAAGAAAAAAAAATGGGGGTCTTACAAGTGGTATCAAAGCAGACCTCGATCGAAAAGTAGTAGTCCACAACCCTGGGTCACCCCCGCGCGAGTTTAGTTTGGGGACAAACTAAGCAGCGGAAGCGTGGTGTGCCCATATGGGGGATCACATGTAAATTGTCCACTCTTATTAGGTATTGAGTCGATTACCTACTAATGTAGTTCGTTTTGCAGCCCCCAGCTCAGCCCACCCCACAAGGTGGAGCTCAGCAGACCCCAGATATTGCACCACCTCCCATGGTCCCCACACCTTTCCTCCAGTCAGACATGGGGCAGACCCTTACAGCTATCCTTGAGGCCTTCCGGGCTCAGCAGGCTCCAGCCCAGCAGCCAAACCCAGGGGCCAACTGGATGAGCACCTTCCGAGGACTCTCTCCCCCATCATACTTGGGGACAGAGTCGGCAGTGCGGACAGAGGAGTGGCTGGATGTTATGTACGAGATGTTGACTGGGATACGATGCCCTTGGGAGGAGAGGGTGGCCCTGGTGGTATCTTGCTTGGAGTCCCATGCTAAGAGGTGGTGGAAGACGCTGTTGGACACGACATTCGCTGATAGGGAGATTGCAGAGATCACTTGGGAGGAATTCAGGGCCACGCTGCTGGAGCACTTTGTTCCGCAGTCGGCCAGGGACGAGTTGGAGGAGCGGTTCTTGCAACTGAGACAGGGCACCAGGACAGTGGTGGAGTACCACCGAGAGTTCGACCATTTGGCCCGGCATGCGGGCTCTTACCAGCTGGACGACGCAGGTTACGTCAAGAGATTTTATAAGGGCCTAAAAGAGGAGTTGAGGGAGGCCCTGCTGTTTGTATCTGACGGGCCTATCTCCTGAATTTTGGAGATGGCGAAGAGGATTGAGGCCGATTTGCACACCACTCGGGGCCGGAAGCGGCAAGCGGAGGATCAGGGCCGGAGGGCCCGAAATGATCAACGGCGAGGCACCATACCAGATGGGAGGAGGACAGAGGAGCAGCCTCGTCAGGAGGTGAGGCAGGAGCAGAGAGAGCAGGTGATTTTGGCCCCTCAACCTCTCCGGATTCAGGAGATGCCGAGACCCGGGGGTATGGCGTATCCCCCGCCGGAGTGCTTCCATTGTCACCAGGTGGGTCATCTCCGGAGAAACTGCCCTATGAGGGGGGCACCACCTCCAGCACCACAGGGTGGCCCACCTGCCCAGCTTTTCGGAGGCCGAGGACGCGGCCGAGGACGTGGTTATCAGGGAGGAGACCGAAGACAGGAAAGGGAGCAGGCATATGCCTTCGATCTGGCACAACCTCGAAATCCAGAGCTGGTCATCACAGGTAAGCTAAGATGTTTTAAATTGTTTAAGCTAAATTCTCGTTCTCAATTATCCAACAAGTAGAACTGCCCTAAGCAGAATGAATAGCAAAGAAAACGCGTCATAAAATACTAAGACCTTTAATCATCACAGGTATAGTCTTCATCAGCGGCAAGCCCACCTATACTCTGTTCGACACGGGTGCCTCGCACTCGTTTGTGTCGGAGGCCTTTCTGGAAGGGCTGGAAGGAGTGGAACGGTTCACAGGCCGATTGAGTAGAGTGCGTCTACTCGAAGGATCGGAGATACTCACCACAGCCCACTGCAGTATGGAGGCGGAGATTGGTGGAAAGTCGTTCGAAGTTTCGGCAACGGTCCTGAGGATGCCAGTCTTCGAGCTGATCCTGGGCATGATTTGGCTACAGTGGAACCACGCCCAGATCGATTGTCAAGCGAAGAGGATCACTGTGAGGCACGGGGACTCTACCATCATCATCGAAGGTATAAGACCTACCTCACGTATACCCTTATCTTCAGTACAGGCCGTCAAGGCCTATTTACAGGGGGAGGAGGTCTACGAGGTGCTGTTTGAGATGGCGGAGGCCACAAGTTCTATATCGAATATTCCGGTGGTGCGTGTCACAACCCGCATTTCCTCAACGAGTACCTCGTATCAGAGCAAGAGGAACTACGGGTTATGATGCCACGTCGTGCAGGGGATAACTGCACACGTTCAGGCAACCCTTGACGCTTACTTTGTGAATTCAAGTTCAACAGTTATATGTAAGAAAATTAGTTCATTTGCTGGCCGTATCCCTCGGCCTTAGGTATCAAAACACATTGTTACGCGGCGGAAATCCTTGGTTTATTTATAATGAGCTCCTATATGCAGCCTATAGTGATATTATTATAAGAAATCCTCTTTGTTTACGTTATTTGAAAATAAGTCTTAATTTATCAAGTCATGTATGCATGAGATACAATAATAGTTTTGGTTTAGCTTCAAAATACCTAATGCAACCTACCAGAAAACCATCTCAAAAGCAAGTATATTCCATCCAAAGGAGTTACAATAGCAGTCTAGTTCGTATTTGCATAAAGAAAATCCACCAAATGGGCGCCAACAAGCTGACACGAACCCATTGGGGCATAGATATGTCTGTACAACAAAAGAAGAACTACCTCGCTTTGAATGCTCGGTTAGCTCCCAAGAAACGCCTCCAACCAACCTAGCCGCTCAACCGGCTACAACCTGCACCTGAGGCATTCAAGAAAGAATACCTCAGCAATCAACCAAACTATACAAAAGAGAGTACAAATTTCATAATGGATCAAGAAGGGGCTTACCGACCCCATAGCAATGCTTAAGTCAAAAGAGTGCACAAAACAAGTGCGTACATGTAGAAAAACAATGTCATTCCAAAGGATCAACCGCACCAAGTGCGTACTAGTTCTTCAAGTCCTGCTCAAACCGTAGAAACAAAAGGCAAAACACATGCCTAGTCCATCATTCATAGAACAAGAACCTACTAGACAAGTGAAGCATAAGCAGCGGTTAAGTTCAATTTCACCAGGGTCTTATCGGTGGCGGCCCTAAAGTGGAACGCACCAAACAAAACCAGCCCAAATCGGGGCCAAAGTGGTCTCTCTAACCACAAAAACCAAACCCGGTGGCCACAGGCTGAAACCACACCACCCCTTGCAAAATCCTCACACAAACGCTCCCGCCATGCTTCACGAATTCGCCTCACAAAACACCCCATAACCCAAGGTAACACGTTTCCTTTCATCGTCCTCACACATGACTCCCAATTGCCAACGTAGAGTGTGAGAAATACCTAAATCACATGCTTTGTATCAAAATAGAACCACACGATAGGATTTGATTAACATGAGTACATATAACCCATATTTAGAACACAATCATATGTTTTTGATCAAGGAAAAATCACCTCAAGATGGGTACATGAATGGAACAAATTAGCTACATGAATTAAGTTAGCATAGGCAAATTGATAATTACATGAATCACAAACCTAAACATGGGAGAGCAAATTCGTTTAGCATAGGGAATTTAACATAGGGAATTAGCTAATGTCATATGGAATTAACATAAGGAATTAGCTAATTTGACTTTAGCATAGGGAATTTAACATAGGAAATTAGCAAGGTCATCATTTGGATTGATCATAATTTGAAAATTAGCAAGGTCATAAGAAATTAGCAAGGGCATAATGAACAAACAAGGGAAATTTAAGAACACAAGAACTAAAGCTAGAAAAGTGAAAAAGGAACACTAGCTATGTTGGCATAATTCATAGCAAGAATGGAGATTGGCAAGGGTGGAGGACACCGCTTGCCTGAACCGAGACGATGTCGCGACGGCTGCTTTTCTTTTCTTGCCTTGCTTGAGCCTTGCTCTCTTTGCTTTCTCTTTGAGGAGAAGGAAGAAGAAGATGAAGATGAAGAGGAAGAAGATGAAAATGCAAGGTTTCTGTTTCGGACTTATTTCCTCCAGAACCGAGCTGAACCGTTCGATGCAGGATCAAGGAAATGAACGGCACAAAAAAGCTGGAAAAAGTCGATTTTCGGGCCGGTCACGCCCTGTGTCACGCCCGTGACACAGGGCGTGTACCATAAGCGGCGCCGAAAGGCGGCAATTCCACGTTTATCCAGACGGTACACGGCCGGGGTACACGCCCGTGACGGTCGGTCACGCCCGTGACGGGTCGGTCACGCCCGTGACCTAGGGCGTGTAACCCGTGTCTCGACACCTCGTCGATAGAAAGTGTCGACACTCGACCCAGCCTGACACGCCCTGTGACACGCCCGTGTCACAGGCCGTGTCCCCTCTCTCGACGACTCGACACTCGATACTCGACGCTCGATACTCGACGATCGACACTCGACACTCGACGAAGCGGGACACGGCCCGTGACACGCCCGTGTCAGGGGGTGTGTACCCCATTCGTCGAGCTCAACTCGACGCAAGAAAAATCGTCGAGTCAAGAAGGTCACGCCCAGGTCACGGCCTGGGTCACGCCCGTGACATGGGGCGTGTCTAGCACAAAAACGACCATTTTCCCCTTTTGTGAAAAATGTTCCTGGGACGTCCTAGACCATTTTTTCCTTAAGCACTTTTTACCCTTTTTTGTTTCCTGAACCAGCAACTGATTTTGAGCAACATTCCCCGGGCGCGAAAACGTGCAAGCATTCCCTAAGAGGCCTCACCGAGTCCCTTATTTGGACTACGGTTTGCTGGGGAATCGTGCAACTCGGCAACCAAAACAGCCACTCGCATGCCCGCGGGAAAAACCATGCTCAACTACAATCAAAGCCAACGTAACGCCCATCATGCGTACGTAATAAAAAATCTGGGGCGTTACAATCACTCCCCCTAACAAAAAGTTTCGCCTCGAAACTTTTCACAAAACCCAACACCCAAGCAACCCAAAACATGAATCCAATCAAACACTAAATCACATACCAGCTTACGGGAACAAATGAGGGTGAGCCGCCCTCATCGTTGACTCGAGCTCCCACGTCGCGCTTTCCACATCCTGATTTTTCCATAACACCTTTACCATAGGAATCTTCTTTTTCCGCAACACACGATCTTGGGAGTCCAATATCCGGATGGGCATCTCCACATAAGAAAGGTTTGGCGCCAATGGCGGCACCACGTCCAACACTTGCGTGTCATTCCGCAGACACTTGCGCAGTTGGCTCACATGAAACACATTGTGAACACCAGGAAAGTTCACAGGTAATTCCAGTTTGTAGGCAGATGCTCCAACTCGCTCAAAAATCTTGAAGGGACCCACAAATCTTGGGTCTAATTTGCGCTCTTTCCCAAACCTTTTAATCCCAACCATTGGGGAGACTTTCAAGAAAACAGAATCCCCCACCACAAACTCTAATTCCGACCTTCATCGGTTGGCATACTTTTCATATCGCTCTTGGGCGACTCGGAGCTTCTCCCGAATACCTCGTACTGCAACTTCCATATCCTCCAGCGCCTCTGGCCCCAACAAAGGCCGCTCGCCAACCTCAGTCCAAAAGAGTGGGGTCCAACATCGTCGCCCATATAACGCTTCAAACGGAGCCATTTGCAAGCTTTCTTGATAGCTATTATTATACGCGAACTCCATAAGCCGCAAACGTTCATCCCATGCTCCGCCATACTCCAGAATGTAACATCGAATCATATCTTCTACAATTTGATTAACTCGTTCTGTTTGGCCATTCGTCTGAGGATGATAAGCCGTGGAGTATCGCAAGTCTGTCCCCAAACCCTCTTGTAGACTGCGCCAAAAACGAGAGGTAAAGCGGGAATCTCGGTCTGAAATGATATTCACAGGCACACCATGTAGTCGGATGATCTCGTTCACATAGAGCTCCGCTATTGTCTTCATCGGGTACGTAATGAGCACACTTGGTCAACCTATCCACGATCACCCACACGGAGTCATGTCCTCGGGGAGATCTTGGTAAACCTGTAATAAAATCCATTGAGATGCTTTCCCACTTCCAGGTTGGAATCTCCAATGGTGTCAACTTGCCACCAGGTCTCCCATGATCAGCTTTCACCCGCTTGCAGGTATGACATTCTGATACAAACTGCGCTATATCTCTTTTCATTCCATACCACCAGACACTTTGTTTCAAATCACGGTACATTTTTGTTGAGCCTGGATGGTAGGCCATACTTGCGTCGTGTGCTTCCTTACACACCATCTCACGAATCTCCCCAACTGCAGGAATACAAAAGCGCCCACGATACTTTAACGAGAAGAAATAAATGCAACAGATCAGGATCATCTTTTTGATGTTGTCTTGTAAGCACCAGCCATGACGGTTCTTCTATTGCCGAATGACTTTGCGGATCATATTTTCCCACGGCAATCTCCATCAATAAAAATTCCTCTACGAGATGATCAACAGAAAGATGAAATAGTTTCCCCGTCTTCCGACTCAAAGCATCGGCGACAACATTCGCTTTCCCCGGATGATATTGAATGTCCACATCATAATCAGCTACATACTCAAGCCATCGCCGTTGGCGCAAATTAAGCTCTTTCTGCGTGAAGACATACTTCAAACTCTTATGATCTGTAAAGATTTTACACTGTGCACCATATAGCAAGTGTCTCCACAACTTCAAGGCAAAGATCACCGCTGCGAACTCCAAATCATGCGTTGGGTAATTCTTTTCATGACTATTCAACTGCCGAGATCCATACGCAATCACCTTCTTGTCTTGCATTAACACACAGCCAAGTCCAACGTGCGACGCATCCACAAACACTTCATACTCTTTTCCTTCCGTCGGCAAGACCAACACAGGAGCGGTACATAATCGATGTTTGAGTTCTAGGAAGGAGGTCTCACACTTGTCATTCCATTCAAATGCCACGTTATTCTGGGTTAATCGAGTCAAAGGTGCGGCCAACGTCGCAAAACCTTCGACAAATCTGCGATAATAGCCGGCTAAGCCCAAGAAGCTTCGAATCTCCTTGGGTGTTTCCGGTCTTCTCCATTCCATGACCGCAGAAATCTTTTCGGGATCCACTGAAATACCATGGTGATTAATGACATGACCCAGAAAAGCAACTTGCGGCAACCAAAACTCGCATTTGCTTAGCTTGGCGAATAACCGTTGATCTCGTAAAGTGGCCAATACTAAGCGCAGATGCTGTTCATGTTCCTCAGCACTGCGGGAGTAGATAAGAACATCATCAATAAACACCACCACAAATTTATCCAAATAGTCCTTGAACACTATGTTCATCAGATCCATGAAAGCTGATGGTGCATTAGTCAATCCAAACGACATCACAAGGAATTCAAAGTGGTCATGCCTTGATCGAAATGCAGTTCGCGGAATATCAGATTCCCGGACCTTGAGCTGATGATAGCCCGAGCGGAGATCAATCTTCGAAAATACAGAACTGCCATGCAGTTGATCAAATAAATCATCGATTCTTGGCAGTGGGTACTTGTTTTTAATAGTCACCTTGTTCAGTTCCCGGTAATCGATGCAAAGCCGCATCGACCCATCTTTCTTCTTCACGAATAACACCGGTGCACCCCAAGGTGATGAACTCGGCCGGATAAACCCTTTTGCCAACAAGTCATCCAACTGGGTGCGTAACTCTGCTAGCTCACGCGGGGCCATCCTATATGGCGCTTTCGCGATCGGTCGCGTACCCGGCTCCAAATCAATAACAAACTCGACGTCACGATCAGGGGGAAGACCAGGAAGGTCAGTAGGAAAAACATCTGGGAAGGCACGCACAACAGGAATCTCCTCCAAACGCGGCAAAATAGCACTAGTCCCCACAGCGGAGAAAAGACAAGCAAAACAGTCGGAAATAAACAACGTCCGAACACATACCGCCGAAAGCCCTGGAGAATCCTGGCAAGAATCACCATACACACTTCCTAGCTGACCATCGTCCTTGACAAAATCCAAGCGCTTCCCTCTGCACTGGATGACGGCGTCATAGCGGGATAACCAGTCCATACCCAGAATGACGTCGAAATCTTCCAAATCGATTACCTTGCAATCAACCCTTGCTATAAAATCCCCCAACAAAATGGGACAATCAAGAAGACCCCAGTCAGCCACCATAGAAGCGCCAGAAGGAAATTTCACCAAAAACGCATTCCCCACTCGCTCTGGTGTCAAATGATATCGATCCAGAAAGGTTCGCGCTACAAATGAATGGGTCGCGCCAGAATCAAAGAGAACACGCGCCCAACGGTTCTTGACCTTAAAGTTTCCTATAAGGTATATATGCTACGCTAAGAACGACACATACTAGGCAAGGCATACACAAAACGAGAACCAGAGGACTGAATCGAACCTGAGATAACCTGCGGTGATGTATGCGCTTCCTCTGCAGAGACCACATTCAACTTCCCTTTGCCTTTGTCCAAGCGCGGAGGCGGAGGCAAAGCCTGGAGTGGTGCGGGTTGCAACACAGCTTGAACCTGTGGGCACCTTGCGCGCAGATGTCCTGGTCTGCCACACTGGAAGCATACCTTTTCTTTGGCCCAGCAGCGGTTCACATCATGACCTCTTCTCCCACAAAACGTACACTCCAAGTCTCTGGTTGGCGCACCCATCATGGCGTGCACCTGCTCCTTCTTTTGCATCCCCAACCGCTTGAAACATGTCTCAAAGGGGTGACCAGCTCGGCCACAGAAGCTACATGTCTCCTTGTTTCTCTTCCTTACGTCTGCGTCTTGGGAGCTTTTCCCTCCCACCAGCTTTCTCTTATCCTTCCTCATCAATTGTACTCTTTGTTTTGCAGTTTCGATCGCTTCCACCTTCAACGCAGCCTCGACCACAGCAGTGTAACTCGTCGCTCCATAAGCACTTGCGAACTGCTGTACGTCGCTGCGGAGTCCGCCAAGAAACCGCTTGACTCGATCAGCTTCCGTCGTCACCAAGCTCGGGGCAAACCGACTGAGCTTGCTAAACTCAATTTCATACTCACTCACTGTGAGTTTCCTCTGCTTCAAATACAAAAAGTCATTCATCAGGCGGTCCCTTTCCACTGCCGGTAGAAACTTGCGCCGTACCATTTCTTTGAACACTTCCCACGAGCAGCCCGCCCCTAGGCCTTCCTTTTCTCGTAACCACCATCCTTTCGCCAATCCCTTAAGTTGATAGGCAACAAGGATCACCTTTTGGTCCTCAGTCACACCAGCATACACAAACATTTCTTCTAACGTGATCACCCAGTCATCCAAGATTACGAAGTCTGCTTTTCCGTCATACGTCGGTGGTCCAAGTCGTTGAAACTGCGAGATAAACGTCATCGCAGGAGGAACCACAACTGGGGGTGTCACTGCCACTGAAGGAGTCGAACTAGTGGGGCCTCTAACCATCTCTTGTCCTCTTGGTGCCAGCCCAGACATAGCAGATGACATAGCTTGAAGCTGGGACTGCACTTCCTGCACCTGCCTCGTCAAAGCCTCATTACTTTGGCGAAGACTATCTATCAGTGCATTATTCTGCGCGCCCGAAGATTCACCCTCGGATTGGGGAGTTTGCCTTGTCACCGGACGCTTCGACATCCTAGAAACACGTTCACTCTTGTCAAGCTCAAACCCAACAAAGCACACAACGGCTATGTACAGACCATACATATAAAAATATGAACATCAACTGCTAACTTGCTTTGGGAGTTTGAGAATGATGGTATGCCTAACCTAAAGATGACTCACCGTCATCCCACTAACTTGTGCCTAAACCATGGATGCATGACTTGATTTGACCCAAAACCATGAGTGTACAGGTGTCATCATGTAAGTCTTAGCTTGGCACGTTGTGCTCATGCAATGTTATGTTATGCGTGTTGTGCTATGCATTCTAGAAAAGGCCTTAATGCATGCCATGAGCGGTCGTACGCATCACAATGTTATACATCCCATACTACATAGCATTGCATGCAACGAAGAAAAGAAAACGTGCTAGTCGCATCCATGTGGTGAGGTTATGCATCCCATACTACATAACCCTCACATGTTGCCCCTATGGTGGATCCATATACAACCACATATTATGCATCCCATACTACATAATATGCCCCGTATACTTCTGTTCATGCCATGAGTGTAGTGTACGTGCTTCGGCCAAGACATACTGATGGCACCTCGGTGTGTGTATGAAATGATGCTTACACTCACAAAACAAAAAGGAAAGTTTGCCCGACCAAATGTCAAGCAAACCTCGCTTTGATACCAACTGTCACAACCCGCATTTCCTCAACGAGTACCTCGTATCAGAGCAAGAGGAACTACGGGTTATGATGCCACGTCGTGCAGGGGATAACTGCACACGTTCAGGCAACCCTTGACGCTTACTTTGTGAATTCAAGTTCAACAGTTATATGTAAGAAAATTAGTTCATTTGCTGGCCGTATCCCTCGGCCTTAGGTATCAAAACACATTGTTACGCGGCGGAAATCCTTGGTTTATTTATAATGAGCTCCTATATGCAGCCTATAGTGATATTATTATAAGAAATCCTCTTTGTTTACGTTATTTGAAAATAAGTCTTAATTTATCAAGTCATGTATGCATGAGATACAATAATAGTTTTGGTTTAGCTTCAAAATACCTAATGCAACCTACCAGAAAACCATCCCAAAAGCAAGTATATTCCATCCAAAGGAGTTACAATAGCAGTCTAGTTCGTATTTGCATAAAGAAAATCCACCAAATGGGCGCCAACAAGCTGACACGAACCCATTGGGGCATAGATATGTCTGTACAACAAAAGAAGAACTACCTCGCTTTGAATGCTCGGTTAGCTCCCAAGAAACGCCTCCAACCAACCTAGCCGCTCAACCGGCTACAACCTGCACCTGAGGCATTCAAGAAAGAATACCTCAGCAATCAACCAAACTATACAAAAGAGAGTATAAATTTCATAATGGATCAAGAAGGGGCTTACCGACCCCATAGCAATGCTTAAGTCAAAAGAGTGCACAAAACAAGTGCGTACATGTAGAAAAACAATGTCATTCCAAAGGATCAACCGCACCAAGTGCGTACTAGTTCTTCAAGTCCTGCTCAAACCGTAGAAACAAAAGGCAAAACACATGCCTAGTCCATCATTCATAGAACAAGAACCTACTAGACAAGTGAAGCATAAGCAGCGGTTAAGTTCAATTTCACAAGGGTCTTATCGGTGGCGGCCCTAAAGTGGAACGCACCAAACAAAACCAGCCCAAATCGGGGCCAAAGTGGTCTCTCTAACCACAAAAACCAAACCCGGTGGCCACAGGCTGAAACCACACCACCCCTTGCAAAATCCTCACACAAACGCTCCCGCCATGCTTCACGAATTCGCCTCACAAAACACCCCATAACCCAAGGTAACACGTTTCCTTTCATCGTCCTCACACATGACTCCCAATTGCCAACGTAGAGTGTGAGAAATACCTAAATCACATGCTTTGTATCAAAATAGAACCACACGATAGGATTTGATTAACATGAGTACATATAACCCATATTTAGAACACAATCATATGTTTTTGATCAAGGAAAAATCACCTCAAGATGGGTACATGAATGGAACAAATTAGCTACATGAATTAAGTTAGCATAGGCAAATTGATAATTACATGAATCACAGACCTAAACATGGGAGAGCAAATTCGTTTAGCATAGGGAATTTAACATAGGGAATTAGCTAATGTCATATGGAATTAACATAAGGAATTAGCTAATTTGACTTTAGCATAGGGAATTTAACATAGGAAATTAGCAAGGTCATCATTTGGATTGATCATAATTTGAAAATTAGCAAGGTCATAAGAAATTAGCAAGGGCATAATGAACAAACAAGGGAAATTTAAGAACACAAGAACTAAAGCTAGAAAAGTGAAAAAGGAACACTAGCTATGTTGGCATAATTCATAGCAAGAATGGAGATTGGCAAGGGTGGAGGACACCGCTTGCCTGAACCGAGACGATGTCGCGACGGCTGCTTTTCTTTTCTTGCCTTGCTTGAGCCTTGCTCTCTTTGCTTTCTCTTTGAGGAGAAGGAAGAAGAAGATGAAGATGAAGAGGAAGAAGATGAAAATGCAAGGTTTCTGTTTCGGACTGATTTCCTCCAGAACCGAGCTGAACCGTTCGATGCAGGATCAAGGAAATGAACGGCACAAAAAAGCTGGAAAAAGTCGATTTTCGGGCCGGTCACGCCCTGTGTCACGCCCGTGACACAGGGCGTGTACCATAAGCGGCGCCGAAAGGCGGCAATTCCACGTTTATCCAGACGGTACACGGCCGGGGTACACGCCCGTGACGGTCGGTCACGCCCGTGACGGGTCGGTCACGCCCGTGACCTAGGGCGTGTAACCCGTGTCTCGACACCTCGTCGACAGAAAGTGTCGACACTCGACCCAGCCTGACACGCCCTGTGACACGCCCGTGTCACAGGCCGTGTCCCCTCTCTCGACGACTCGACACTCGATACTCGACGCTCGATACTCGACGATCGACACTCGACACTCGACGAAGCGGGACACGGCCCGTGACACGCCCGTGTCAGGGGGTGTGTGTTAAAGTTGGAGACCGGGCGGTCTGTCTTGGCGAGTTGGAGACCGCGCGGTCTGGCGGCTTGACTCGTCGGCTTGTTAACCGGGCGGTCTAGCGATCTTCACCGGCGACCTATCTGCTTCTCCTATGGTTAGCCGTGCGGTTAGCCCTTCTGTCTAACCGCGCGGCTTGTGCGGTTTACCTTGTACAGTCCGCTTAACTTGTATTTTTTAGTCCCACATCTCTTATTTGTACTCTCTCTTCTCTCCTCCATTCTATATAAGGGAGGGCATACCTTTGTAATAGACATCAATTTTGGATAATAAAATTTCGATTATTCAAAAGTTATTCTGCTTGTTCTCTCTTTTGCTGCTTTCTAACATGGTATCAGAGGACTCGATCTACTCCTCCTGATTCTGTGTCTTACTGTCTGCCCGGCTTGTAGTGCCGGTTTGCCTTCTATTCGCGCGGCCTATTCTCTAGCCGTTCGAATTCTTCTGCTCGCCCGGCCTGTTCTCTAGCCGGCCGACTTCTTCTGTTCGCACGGCCTGTCCTCTAGCCGTTCGACCTCTTCCCCTCTGTTTGTGTCTGCAGCTAGGTCGTGGCCCTTCTGGCCGCTGGATTTATTCCCTTGAGACCGCTGCCGCCCTTCTTTCTCTGCGCGGGTTGTTTCCTACCCGCTGCCTCCTATCGCAGCGACCTGTTTTTGTCCCTGCTCCTGTTCGTGCGGCTTGTCCTCTAGCCGCTCGACTTCTTCCCCTCTGCTTGCGTCTGCGGTTTGGTCGTGGCTTTTCTGGCCGCTGGTTTCTACCCTCGAGACCGCTGCAGCTTTTCTTCCTATCCGTGCGGGTTGTATCCTAACCGCCCGGCTTCCCCTGTTTCCAGCTGCGATGGCTTTTTCTGATGCCTCTACTGCCACCACCTCTGTTGCCAATCCGGCACCTCCTCTTCCCCCTACTCCTTCCGGGAACCTTGGGACCGTTTCCAAACTTGTTGGCTCCAACTACCCGGACTGGAGCGTCTCTTTCACCTTTCTTCTTCGCTCACAACGCAAACGCCACCACCTCGTTGATGACCCACCTCCTATCACTTCCCCTCTCTTTGATGACTGGGATGCCAGTGACGCGCTTGTGCGTACTTGGCTTGCGAACAGTCTTTCTGATGAGTGCCTTCCCGTCATACGTCATGATGAGACGGTCAAGGCCGCTTGGCTTCATCTTGCCGCTTTGTACTCCAAAGGGGCTCAGACTTCCCGCATCTATACGTTGTATGCGGACCTCTTTGCCCGTCCCACCTTGTCTCCTGCTGCTGCCTACCAACAGGTCCAGGCTCTTGGGGCTGAGATTCTTCAGAATCGCCCCTTTTCTGCGGATTTGGCTCAACAACACAAGCACTTCCAGGAGCTTCTGGTTGTGTGTTATCTGCTCCGGCTTCCCGATACTTATGACATGATCCGCCAGCAAATTCTGGGTGAGGCTGACTCTCCCACTTTAGATGCCACCGCTGCCCGCATCGCTGCTGTTACCTCTCTCCTTCAGCGCCCGCTATTGCCCGCTCCTTCTCCCCCACCGGACCACTATTCTCATCACGCTCAGCGCAGTGGCTCTGGTAGTCGCGGTCATCAGACCGGCGGCCGTGCTTCTTCCCGCTACATCTGTTCTCATTGTGGCCGCACCGGCCATACTTTCGAACGCTGCTGGACAAAGCATCCTCATCTTCGCCCCTCCGGTGACTCTTCCAAGCCATCTGCCTCTGTTGTGACTTCTTCAGGTAGTGCCCACGTGGTGACTCAAGGTAAATGGCTTATCGACTCTGGTGCCACTAATCACATGACGGGCAACCCTCAGTGCTTCTCCTTGCTCGAACATCATGATCGGTTGCCCCCGGTCCTAGTTGCGGATGGTTCTCCCTCCCGGTTCATGGCACGGGCGTGGTTCATGTTACTCCCTCACTAAGCCTAGCGGACACTCTCTATGTGCCCAAGTTTCCGTGCAATCTGTTGTCTGTTACCTCTTTATGTAAACAGCTTCAGTGTTCTGTGACATTTACACCCACTTCTTGTTCTTTTCAGGATCCGAGCTCCCACCGGACGATTGCTACTGGGACTGAGAGCGGCGGCCTCTACTTCCTCGACAATGTTTCCGCCTTATCTGCCTTCTCCTCTTCCTGTACGGATCTTCTGCAGTGGCATCTCCGTCTCGGTCATCCTCCTCCCCGTATACTACATCAGCTTCTGCCGCACCTCCTTCCATCCAGTACTCCTCTCCAATGCGACGCCTGTCAACTCGGCAAGCATCACCGTTCCTCCTTCCCGCCGAAGCTCGGACGGGGTTCTACTCGCCCTTTTGATCTTGTTCACTCTGATATCTGGGGACCTGCTCCTACCCTCACCGTTGGTCGGGGTAGTTCTTATTTTGTAACCTTTATAGATGATTTCTCTCGTTGTACTTGGGTGTATCTCCTCAGAGATCGCTCTGAACTTTTAGATGTATGGATTTCCTTTTATCAGTTGATTAAAAATCAGTTCAATCTTTGTATTAAAACTCTTCGTTCTGATAATGCTAAGGAATATCTCAGTCATGCTTTTACTTCTTTTTGTGTACAACATGGCATTATTCATCAGACTAGCTGTGTTTACACCTCCCAACAAAATGGGGTGGCGGAACGCAAAAACCGTCACCTCCTCGATGTGGCCCGCACTTTAATGACCCAGATGCATGTCCCTCGTTCGTATTGGGGCTATGCCGTTCTCCTTGCCTGCTACCTCATCAATCGTCTTCCCTCCACCCTTCTCCGCGGGAAAACGCCCTTCTCCATTCTCTATCCGGACAAGGAGTCCTTTCCTCTCCCTCTCCGTATCTTTGGCTGCACTGCCTTTGTCCATACGCCATCTGCCACCCGTGATAAGCTTTCCCCCCGCTCCACCAAATGTGTCTTTCTGGGGTACTCCACCACTCAGAAAGGCTATTGTTGCTTTAACCCTGTTCTTCGTCAGCAGTTCGTCTCTGCTGACGTTACCTTCTTCGAGAATGCCTCCTACTTCTCCGCTCCCTCCTCCTCTCCTTCCCCACCTTCTGACTCTCCTACTATTCCCTTCGTTCCCTTGTCTCCTACCGCGATACCCCCTCCTCCTCCCTCTCCGTCTCCTCCTCTCGCTCCTCCTCTCTCCCCCCCGTCTCCACCTCCACCTCCATCTCCACCCTCTACGCCGCCGTCGCTCTCTTCTCTCGGGCCAGCTCTCTCTGCCACGGACGCTCCGGATCCCGAGGGGGCTGCCGACCTGGATCTCCCTGTGGCGCTTCGCAAAGGGGTGCGGACATGTACCCTTCACCCCTGGCTGCTGTTGTTTCCTATGATCGTCTCACACCTTCTCGCAGGGCCTTTGCGCTGGCTATCTCTGCTACTGCCACGCCTCGTTCCTATCAGGAAGCCCTTGCGATTCCCCATTGGAAGCTGGCCATGGATGAGGAAATGGCGACTCTCACGGAGCGGGGGACATGGACTCTTGTTCCCCCTCCCTTTGGTACTGATGTTGTTGGCTGTCGCTGGGTCTTTGTGGTCAAATTTGGCCCCGACGGCATGGTGGATCGCTATAAGGCTCGCCTTGTTGCTAAGGGCTTTACTCAGACTTATGGGGTTGATTACTTTGACACCTTCTCCCCCGTGGCTCGTCTCAGCACTATCCGGGTCCTTCTCTCTGTGGCCGTCAATCGCGATTGGCCAATCTCTCAGCTGGATGTCAAGAATGCCTTCCTTTATGGTGACCTTCACGAGGCCGTTTACATGGAGCAACCTCCTGGGTATGTTGCTCAGGGGGAGACACGGGTATGCCGGTTGCAGAAGGCAATTTATGGCCTCAAGCAGAGTCCTCGAGCTTGGTTTGACAAGTTCAGCGGCATTGTGGCGGCTGTTGGTTTTGTGCGAAGCTCTGCTGATCACTCTCTCTTTATTCGTAAAACTCCTTCTGGGCTGGTGGTTCTGGCTGTGTATGTCGATGATATTCTTCTCACCGGTGATGACCAGGAAGGGGTAGCCCTGACAAAGCGACATCTTCGCCAACATCTCATCACTAAAGATATGGGCTCTCCAAAGTACTTCCTGGGGATCGAAATTGCTCTGAAGCCCGACTCCTTAGTTCTCTCTCAGCGCAAGTATGCCCTTGATCTTCTAAAAGAGGCAGGATTGACTGGAGCAAAACCTGCCCGATGCCCCATGGCCACTGGGGAGGACAAAACCTGGACAGATGATTCGCCTCCTCTTTCAGATAGTTCGCGGTACAGGCGTCTGGTTGGTAAGCTCATATACCTCACAGTGACCAGACCCGACATTTCCTATGCTGTAGGTAAGGTGAGTCAGTTCATGCAAGCGCCTAGGGAGTGTCATCTACAGTCCGCCTTGCGGATCTTGGAGTATGTCAAAGCAGCGCCTGGGAAAGGACTACTTTTTCAAAAGAATGGTCATCTGAGGATTGAAGCCTACTCAGATGCAAGTTATGCTGATGACAAAGGGGATCGCAAGTCAACCTCAGGATTTTGCACATTTGTTGGGGGAAATCTGGTGAGCTGGAAGAGCAAGAAGCAGTCTGTTGTCTCCAGGTCCAGTGCAGAAGCTGAGTATCGCAGTATGGCGTCAACCACTTGTGAATTAAAGTGGCTGCGGGCTCTCATGCTAGACTTAGGAGAGGTGTACAACCATCCTCTACCTATGTTCTGTGATAACAAGGCCGCCATATACATCTCCAAAAATCCGGTATTCCATGAAAGAACCAAGCACATTGAGGTCGACTGCCATTTCATTCGTGAAGAGATTTTAAAAGAACAGATTTGCACTCCTTTTGTCACGTCTGATAAAGAGCTGGCTGACATCTTCACCAAGCCAGTTTCCGCCTCGTTTCTGCATGTTTGTGACAAGCTGGGCATGGTTGATATATATGCTCCAGCTTGAGGGGGAGTGTTAAAGTTGGAGACCGGGCGGTCTGTCTTGGCGAGTTGGAGACCGCGCGGTCTGGCGGCTTGACTCGTCGGCTTGTTAACCGGGCGGTCTAGCGATCTTCACCGGCGACCTATCTGCTTCTCCTATGGTTAGCCGTGCGGTTAGCCCTTCTGTCTAACCGCGCGGCTTGTGCGGTTTACCTTGTACAGTCCGCTTAACTTGTATTTTTTAGTCCCACATCTCTTATTTGTACTCTCTCTTCTCTCCTCCATTCTATATAAGGGAGGGCATACCTTTGTAATAGACATCAATTTTGGATAATAAAATTTCGATTATTCAAAAGTTATTCTGCTTGTTCTCTCTTTTGCTGCTTTCTAACAGTGTGTACCCCATTCGTCGAGCTCAACTCGACGCAAGAAAAATCGTCGAGTCAAGAAGGTCACGCCCAGGTCACGGCCTGGGTCACGCCCGTGACATGGGGCGTGTCTAGCACAAAAACGACCATTTTCCCCTTTTGTGAAAAATGTTCCTGGGACGTCCTACACCATTTTTGCCTTAAGCGCTTTTTACCCTTTTTTGTTTCCTGAACCAGCAACTGATTTTGAGCAACATTCCCCGGGCGCGAAAACGTGCAAGCATTCCCTAAGAGGCCTCACCGAGTCCCTTATTTGGACTACGGTTTGCTGGGGAATCGTGCAACTCGGCAACCAAAACAGCCACTCGCATGCCCGCGGGAAAAACCATGCTCAACTACAATCAAAGCCAACGTAACGCTCATCATGCGTACGTAATAAAAAATCCGGGGCGTTACAGTGCGGGAGTTTGAGGACGTCTTCCCGGAGAAGTTACACGGGCTACCCCGCGCAGGGAACAGGACTTCCAGATACAGCTTGTGTCGGGGGCCAAGCCAGCATCCAAGGCACCCTACCGGATGGCCCCAAAGGATTTGACGGAGTTCCGGAGCCAGCTTCAGGAGTTAGTGGAAGCCGGATTTGTCCGGTCAAGCTCTTCACCTTGGGGAGCCCCGGTATTGTTCGTCAAGAAGAAAGACGGGACCCTCAGGCTGTGCATCGACTATCGAGCACTAAATCGGCTGACGGTCCGGAACACCTATCCACTGCCAAGGATAGACGAGCTGTTCGACCAGCTGCAGGGAGCGCAGTTCTTTTCGAAATTAGATTTGAGGTCGGGATACTACCAGCTTCGGATTCGGGAGGAGGACATTCAGAAGACTGCTTTTAGTAGCAGATATGGTTTGTACGAGTTTACGTTGATGCCCTTCGGACTCACCAACGCACCATCAGCGTTCATGACCCTCATGAACCAAGTCTTCAAGGAATATCTGGATGTGTTTGTCATTGTGTTCATCGATGACATCCTCATTTACTCGAGGACGGAGGAGGAGCACACCCGCCATCTGACACTGGCCCTGCAGAGACTGCGGGAGAATCATCTATATGCGAAGTTTAGTAAATGTCAGTTCTGGCTGAAGGAGGTGGGCTTCTTAGGCCACATCATCAGTGGAGCTGGATTGACAGTGGATCCGGCAAAGATTCAGGCTATTCGGGATTGGCCGCAGCTGAGGACAGCCACCGACGTACGGAGTTTTCTAGGACTTGTCGGTTACTACCAGAAGTTCGTGGAGGGATTCTCTCGAATCGCCCTCCCGCTCGCATCCTTGACGAAGAAGGAGGTACCGTTCGTGTGGACCCCGCAGTGCCAGACAGCTTTCCGGGAGCTGAAGGATCGGCTAACCTCGACTCCCATTCTTACTCTCCCCTCGGGGAGGGAGGGATTTCAGGTCTACACTGATGCTTCCTACCATGGTATGGGAGCTGTACTGATGCAGAAGGGCCAGGTGATTGCATATGCATCTCGCCAGTTGAAGAAGCACGAGCAGAACTATCCGGTGCACGACCTTGAGATGGGGGCGGTCGTTTTTGCTTTGAAGGTCTGGCGTCATTACCTTTACGGAGTCCACTGCGATATCTATTCCGACCACAAGAACCTGAAATACGTGGACACACAGAAGGAACTGAACATCAGGCAGAGGCGCTGGGTGGAGTTCCTTGCAAATTATCAGTATGAGATGCACTACCATCCAGGGAAGGCAAACGTGGTGGCGGACGCATTGAGTCGGAGAGCTGCCACTTCCGCAGTCGGGACTCAGGTTATGTCTATGGAGTTGGCCAGGAGATTGGAGGATATGCACATCACACTGGTGTCATCTGAGGACCTCGAGCTTTACACAGAGTATTTAGCAGCGGTGAGTGCTACAGATGATATCCGGGACAGAGTCAGAGAGGGACAGAGGCGAGATGTCGATCTGGAGCCGATATTCTGGTCCTTGGAGAACGGTACAGCAGGAGATTATACGATGAGGGACGGCGTGGTATGCTTCAGAGGCCGGACTTATATACCGAGAGGAGGCCAGGTCCGGGAGGATATCATGGCGGAAGCCCATCACAGCAGATACTCGGTGCACCCGGGCATCACGAAGATGATGACGGATTTGAAGAAGAATATGTACTGGTCTGGCATGAAGAAGGATATTACTCGGTTTGTGACCCACTGCGAAGCTTGTCAGCTGGTGAAGGCAGAGTGCAAAAACCCTGCGGGGCTGTTGCAACCACTCCCGGTACCGGAGTGGAAGTTCGAAGATATCGCGATGGATTTTATTCACGGACTTCCCCGATCACGAACAGGGAATGACTCGATTTGGGTCATCGTCGATCGGTTGACTAAGGTAGCCAGGTTCATTCCAATCAGGAAGGACGACGTTGTGGGAGTTTTAGTACGGAGATTTGTGGAGCAGTTCATTCGATATCACGGGGTGCCCAAGACGATAGTGTCGGATCGGGATGGTCGGTTCACCTCCAGGGAGTGGAGATCCGTGCAAGCTTACTTAGGCACGTGATTGACCTTCAGCACTGCATTTCATCCCCAGACAGACGGGTAGACAGAACGCACCAACCGGACGCTGGAAGACCTTTTGAGGCTATGCATTTTGGACCGCGGGGAACCGTGGGAGAAACTCTTACCCCTGGTCGAGTTCTCCTATAACAACAGCTACCAGTCCAGCATCAGGATGGCGCCTTACGAAGCCTTGTACGGGAGGAGATGCCGGACCCCGCTTTCTTGGGTTCAGGACGAAGATCTGAAGGTGTTGGGATCAGAGTTTGTTGAAGACACCGAGGCACAGGTGAGGCTGATCAGAGACAGGATGCTAGAGGCGCAGAGTAGACAGGCTAAGTACTATGACGCCCGGCATCGGCAGGTGGAGTTCCAGGTGGGAGACCGGGTGTTTCTGAAGATCCGGCCCATACATGGAGTCTCGCGGGTGCGTGGTCGGAGGAAGAAGCTCAGCCCTAGGTACATGGGCCCTTACAGGATCCTGGAGCGGATCGAAACCCTAGCCTACCGGCTGGAGTTGCCACCGGAGCTGGAAGCGCTGCACGACGTCTTCCATATTTCTTCGCTGAGGAGGGCTCTGCTACGTCCGGAGCAGCAGATTTTGACCCCCGAAGGACTGGTAGCTTCAGACCGGTCGGTTCGTTTGGAGCCGGTGAGGATCGACGACCGAGGAGTACGGGTCTTGCGACGCAAGAAGGTCCCACTAGTCAAGGTCCTGTGGAGGAACCACGGCCAGGAGGAGCATACCTGGGAGCCGCAGGACCTGATGCGACAAAGATACCCAGAGCTGTTTGGTCAGGTACACCTCACAAACCCCTCAAGATGTTTAATTTATTTTCCTGCTTAAAACTAGTAAGGGCTGCACTAGGTAGATAGAGCCTTATCTTTTGTTTATTGGGGGCTTACCCTTGTTTATTGGGATCTTGGTTTGCCAATTGGGCGAAATGGTCACAGATCTAGGTTTCCCTTAAAACCTAATTTAGCAAACAAGGCGTCATGCTGGGATGTTACAAGGTTCTTTTCTTCGGTAGTAAGTCTCGTAGGCTCAACCTTGATTTCGGGGACGAAATCTTTGTTTTGTTTATTAGGATTTGTAACATCCCATTTCCAACTAGACCCCTAAGAGTGGTTTTGGCCATGACTAGGTCATGATAAAACCCTAGGAAGCTAGAAATGGGCCAAGAGATAGGGGACAGAATGTGGAAGATCATCATGGTCTGCAAATAGTAGAACTCTGAGCAATGGTTTAGGATGACCATGGGCCACACCCTAACCCCAAGACCCTACCACAATACCCCTAATACCTTGGGAGGCCCATTAGAGCCATAAGGACCCATTAGGGTCAACCCAAGAGGCTCAGTTGACCAAGGTCAACCCTAGCCCTAAATGGGTCAAACTAGCCTACTTAGGGTCAATTGACCTACTCCTAGCCTAGAGGACCCCACTTATGCCCTCCTAACCCTAAAGTGAGGTCAATGGGTCACTAAGGGCACATTGGGGCCAGCCCTAGAGGCCAGGTTGACCCAGGTCAACTCAACCTCCTAATCTGGTCAAAGTACCCTTACTAAGGGTATGTGACCTCCAGAGTGTAGGGTAACCCTACATAACCCTACCTAGACCCTAGGGGAAGCCAATGGGTCACCCAGGACCCAATGGGGTCAACCCAGATGGTCAAATTGGCTCAGGTCAACCCTCATTTAGGTCAAGTCAAACCTAGCCCAAAAGGGCTAACCCAAGCCCAAGCCACTTCTCCCTTAGGCTAACCCCATTCCCATGACCTTCATAACCAAGTGGGCTGCATTTAACTTGAGGGGTTGACCAGTCAACCAGAGGTGACTAGGAGAGAGAAAGGAGCTCCCCTCCATGATAATGGAGGAGAGAGAAAATGAGGAAGAGGAAGGGGAGAGTGGAAGGCCGGCCAAGGGAGGCTAACAACCACCATTTATGGCTGCAATCAACTCCTCTAGGGGAGAGGAGTTGATTCCAGCCGTTTCTCGGCCACCAAGGGATGGATTCAGCCCCCCCTCCACTCTACCCGAGCCACACCATAAATGGTGTTGATGGCCATTGAAGAACCAGTCACCCCTCTTCCCCAATTGCCATTTAAACACCATCAGGGGGCCAAGGGGAATATTTTAGAGCGTTTACCTGGAGGAGACGAGCCATCCCACTATGCTGTTGCAGAAGCCGAGCGCCGCCGCCGTCGTCAATGGCATCCCGCCGCTCTTCTCGCATCCAGGCCGCCAGGAAGGTCCTCCCCCTCTCCTTAACTCATGAATAGATCGTAGCAATCAATAGTTCCAAGGTTCGGGCTCAATTGAGCCCAATCCAATTCGGCTTTTTCTTGGATTTTTATGAAAAACTTCACCTCTCGGGATCGCCGGAAAAGGGGCTTCCGGCGGCCAAACCGCCGCCTGGCGACGGCCACCACCTCAACGGAGGTGGTGGTGCGGTGGCCGGCCGGGGAGGTGGCCGGGTCGCCGGCAGTGGCGTTTGGAAATCGCTCCAGGCGGGACGAATCGCAGTCGTCGGCTGGAGCTTGAGGATGACCGGATTCCGTTAATCCTGCGCCAAGATTCGTGCAGATGGATGAATTAAACTATAGTGTATGATATGTGTGTTATACGAATTCTGTCACACTTAGGTCATTTAATGTTTTAATTATTTAAAAATAGTTAGAAGATCTGTATGAGGAAATGATCAACATAGGATTTGTAGCCCCTTGGGTCTAGTGCATTTTAAAATTGGTTTGGACCAATTTGGGTACCTGGTCTGACCAGGGCACCCATTTTGGTGGGGCCTGCACATTGGGCTAGGCAGAAATTCAATTGAGTGCCCACACTTCATCATTGATCCAAATGAGCTGTAATTTTGGAAGATATTCAACCTAGACCATATCTAGGAGTAGACCAAAAATGGGAATTTTTGGGGGCACTTTTTCTATAGTTTTGGAAATTATTTAATTTATCTATGATAATTTAATTGGGTGGTCTAATGATCTCCAAACTCTCCCAAATTTTGGTGAGTGGTCCCTGGGCTCATGTTATGTAACTTTATAAAGTTTCACCTAATTTGGATGTGTTTTGAGTAGGTATTGACCCAACCCTAACTATACCTTAACAAGGGCATTTTGGTCAAAAAGTGCATTTCTGATTTTCAGTGACCAAATCACCTCAACAGAGGCTGAAATTTGGGTCACTGACTTGTTATGGCACTTAGCACCTCCCCATAGAATGTGGGGTAGAGTGGAGTTGATTTGCCCTAAGTCCCTAGGCCAAACTCTAAGGAGGGACTTTTTTGCCTTGTGAGGGGCATGAACCCTAAACACCTTGGATGAACATCAAATTTTGCAAGGAGGTTCCTAGGATGTGTAAAACCCTCTGTTAAAAATATTAGCTAATTTTGAAAAGGGTAGGGGCCCCAAAACCCTAACCCTAGCTTAGGACCTAAAACTTGTAGTGTAGGTTTGAGTTAGCTAAACATCTTGAAACTTAACCAAATTTGGGTAGTGAGGAAATGAGGATATTTTGAGCCTCTGATAATTTACTTGAGGAGTTTTGATCAATATTTGTAGCACTTCATTTGTAACCAATAGGACTGCCCTAATTAATAATTTGACTATTGTGGTCTCACTGCCCATTGAAAGGGCATGAAACATTGGCAGAGGTAGTCTTAGGCTATGCTAATCATGTTTGAATTTTGATAGTATTTTTGGATAACTAGTTAGGGCATCTACTTCACAAGTGCTTTATTTTGATTACATACTAAATAATCCTTGCAAGAGCCCATTACTTATTGCAAAATCATGAAACTTACTACTTAGTGTTTATAGCTCAGTATTATCATGTGAGAATTTTTGTGGAAATATTTGATGGCTAATTAGTATACTTTGTTCATTAACCCATAAACTTGAAAGTTCATGAGAAAATCAAATATAGCCTTATTTTTAAATGATAAATTATGAAACTTTTTCTAAGGTATTTGTAGGCCATCACATTCATCCCTGAATTTTCTCTGAATTTTTGGATGAATTATTACTGTAAAAGCTTTTAAATTGACTTTTTATGAGGTAACTTTGAAATTAACTTTAAGGGCCCAAACCTTGCTGAAAAATTTGAAGACTTAGGCCTTAGAGTTGATTATGCATTTTGTAATTACCATAAATTTATTGGAACATTATCTTGTCTGAAATTGCTACTTCATGTTCAAACTTGGGCTTTTTGGATACTAGAATAAATAAATAAATTATCAGAAAAATTAGGAAAAATTATGGATTTCTGGATTTATGCTTCAAATATCATTTTAGCCCTCTAGTAATTATCATAGGGGTATTGGATGAGTATTTCATGTACTTCCCTTTTTATGGCTCATGTAGCTTAAGTGGTCTGCATATAGCAAAACTGCAGGAAATCATTTTGGATACGAATTAGAGCGTGGGCTGGATTTTGGTGGATTGCTGGAAGGATATGTAGAATGGGTGGCATCTATGGAAGATGAGTGAGGAGAGTGTGATTTTTGTCTAGGGTTTAGAGGCGTTCGGGTCCGACGAAAGATCGTCCTACCCAAGGAGAGTTGGAGTCAAATCACCCTAGGATTAGCATATCGGAACATGAGAAAGTAATGGGTAAGGGAACCAACCAATAACAAAATAAGTACCTTGCGAACGGGAACGCTGGGCGTAATCCCAACACAGTTCCTAGTGCCCCTTGAGAGCCCTTCACAGGGAATACCGGGGGCAGTCCTGGGTTAACGTAAACTGTTTTAATAAGCTGAAAAGAGTAACTTAGTAATTAGGGTTGCACATTTCACAAACACTGATGGCACCGGATGTTAGTTGGGAGCTTCGGCTCGGATGGTTAAAAGGCGGACTTTGGGTCTGGGGAGCTTCGGCTCGATGGTTGAGACGGACGTGTTGGTCCGGGGAGCTTCGGCTCGGTTCTTGTTTACGCTAATTTGCATGTGCATAAAAAGGAAAGGAAATTAAGGTGGTGGGTCTTCGGTATTGGAGGGTCGATGCACCGACGCCAATACGTTGACTCGGCAAGTGTGGTTAGCACTTCGCCAACAGAAGACCGGTGCGCAAGCCGGCAAGAGTACGCAGGAGTCCGCTTCGTGCACCAAGCGTTGAGGCGTACGATAGGTCTGACCGGTAGTGCTTTACTGGTTTAGAGGTGGGCGAGGCCCAACCCACCGCTTCCGTCTGCCACTACGGAGGTATCCTGGGAGGTTACAGCTCCAGAAAGGGGGAACTCAAGGTCTGTGCGCACAGAGTCGGGTGTGTGCGTTGCACTTGCATGATCCATCATACCCACTTGCATGTCATAGCATAATCGATTATTTTAACCCTGACACCTAAAGTATAAGTGGAATGGGACGCTTATACTTTAGGACCTGCAAAACGACCTCTTGGTCTATAAGCTTGTGTGGGCAAGTTTATAAATTAAGGTTAATTTTGATATATATAGTTACTGCTGTTTGATAACCGACACCCCAACGTATAAATTGGTATGAGACTTTTTATACGATGGGAGCCTTGCAGAAGACCCCTTGGCTTATGTGTTTTCACATAAGTAAAGGTTACTTTTCATAATTCAGCTTAATGTCTTTACATGCTATAGAATTTGCTAGTATAGGACCGCTGTCATCTGCTTTTGATATTCTCCACCTTCAAGTCCTCCCCTTTCTTCCTCTCCGCTCGGTGCCTAGGAGCCGTGGGGGAAGGGGCGGGGGATGATAGGACTTAGTCTTTTAGACTAACGGTTTTCGAACCGCATCATTTAGGGGATCGTGGAGACCAGCATGGAGGAGCAGCCCCAGAGACCGGTACGCTTGGAGGTGGGGCAGTCTAGCTCCGGAGTTCATACAGCCGGGACCGTGAGTCTCGACCTTGAGTAGTTTTTCTGCTTCCGCATGAGTGATTTTGTAGTGAGGATATGATGTACCGGGCATAAGCCCGTTTTTGCTACTCTGATGTTTTATTCTGTGGACACTCCCTTCGTGGAGTTATATTTTTTATGACATGTGATATTCTGTGGACAGTTAGTTTTCATGACTTCATTATGCTACTTTTCTGTGATCGAATTGGCCGGCAGAATCGGCGCTTTGTGGTGATGACCCTTCAGGGCGTGAAGGAGTCACCGCAAAACGGCGGTTCTGGGCCTAAGACCCCGGTGTCGAAAAAGAAAAAAAAATGGGGGTCTTACAAGTGGTATCAAAGCAGACCTCGATCGAAAAGTAGTAGTCCACAACCCTGGGTCACCCCCGCACGAGTTTAGTTTGGGGACAAACTAAGCAGCGGAAGCGTGGTGTGCCCATATGGGGGATCACATGTAAATTGTCCACTCTTATTAGGTATTGAGTCGATTACCTACTAATGTAGTTCGTTTTGCAGCCCCCAGCTCAGCCCACCCCACAAGGTGGAGCTCAGCAGACCCCAGATATTGCACCACCTCCCATGGTCCCCACACCTTTCCTCCAGTCAGACATGGGGCAGACCCTTACAGCTATCCTTGAGGCCTTCCGGGCTCAGCAGGCTCCAGCCCAGCAGCCAAACCCAGGGGCCAACTGGATGAGCACCTTCCGAGGACTCTCTCCCCCATCATACTTGGGGACAGAGTCGGCAGTGCGGACAGAGGAGTGGCTGGATGTTATGTACGAGATGTTGACTGGGATACGATGCCCTTGGGAGGAGAGGGTGGCCCTGGTGGTATCTTGCTTGGAGTCCCATGCTAAGAGGTGGTGGAAGACGCTGTTGGACACGACATTCGCTGATAGGGAGATTGCAGAGATCACTTGGGAGGAATTCAGGGCCACGCTGCTGGAGCACTTTGTTCCGCAGTCGGCCAGGGACGAGTTGGAGGAGCGGTTCTTGCAGCTGAGACAGGGCACCAGGACAGTGGTGGAGTACCACCGAGAGTTCGACCATTTGGCCCGATATGCGGGCTCTTACCAGCTGGACGACGCAGGTTACGTCAAGAGATTTTATAAGGGCCTAAAAGAGGAGTTGAGGGAGGCCCTGCTGTTTGTATCTGACGGGCCTATCTCCCGAATTTTGGAGATGGCGAAGTGGATTGAGGCCGATTGGCACACCACTCGGGGCCGGAAGCGGCAAGCGGAGGATCAGGGCCGGAGGGCCCGAAATGATCAACGGCGAGGCACCATACCAGATGGGAGGAGGACAGAGGAGCAGCCTCGTCAAGAGGTGAGGCAGGAGCAGAGAGAGCAGGTGGTTTTGGCCCCTCAACCTCTCCGGATTCAGGAGATGCCGAGACCCGGGGGTATGGCGTATCCCCCGCCGGAGTGCTTCCATTGTCACCAGGTGGGTCATCTCCGGAGAAACTGCCCTATGAGGGGGGCACCACCTCCAGCACCACAGGGTGGCCCACCTGCCCAGCTTTTCGGAGGCTGAGGACGCGGCCGAGGACGTGGTTATCAGGGAGGAGACCGAAGACAGGAAAGGGAGCAGGCATATGCCTTGGATCTGGCACAGCCTCGAAATCCAGAGCGGGTCATCACAGGTAAGCTAAGATGTTTTAAATTGTTTAAGCTAAATTCCCGTTCTCAATTATCCAACAAGTAGAACTGCCCTAAGCAGAATGAATAGCAAAGAAAACGCATCATAAAATACTAAGACCTTTAAATCATCACAGGTATAGTCTTCATCAGCGGCAAGCCCGCCTATACTCTGTTCGACACGGGTGCCTCGCACTCGTTTGTGTCGGAGGCCTTTCTGGAAGGGCTGGAAGGAGTGGAACGGTTCACAGGCCGATTGAGTAGAGTGCGTCTGCCCGAAGGATCAGAGATACTCACCACAGCCCACTGCAGTATGGAGGCGGAGATTGGTGGAAAGTCGTTCGAAGTTTCGGCAACGGTCCTGAGGATGCCAGTCTTCGAGCTGATCCTGGGCATGATTTGGCTACAGTGAAACCACGCCCAGATCGATTGTCAAGCGAAGAGGATCACCGTGAGGCACGGGGACTCTACCATCATCATCGAAGGTATAAGACCTGCCTCACGTATACCCTTATCTTCAGTACAGGCCGTCAAGGCCTATTTATAGGGGGAGGAGGTCTACGAGGTGCTGTTTGAGATGGAGGAGGCCACGAGTTCTATATCGAATATTCCGGTGGTGCGGGAGTTTGAGGACGTCTTCCCGGAGAAGTTACCCGGGCTACCCCCGCGCAGGGAGCAGGACTTCCAGATACAGCTTGTGTCGGGGGCCAAGCCAGCATCCAAGGCACCCTACCGGATGTCCCCAAAGGAGTTGACGGAGTTCCGGAGCCAACTTCAGGAGTTAGTGGAAGCCGGATTTGTCCGGCCAAGCTCTTCACCGTGGGGAGCCCCGGTATTGTTCGTCAAGAAGAAAGACGGGACCCTCAGCCTGTGCATCGACTATCGAGCACTAAATCGGCTGACGGTCCGGAACACCTATCCACTGCCAAGGATAGACGAGCTGTTCGACCAGCTGCAGGGAGCGCAGTTCTTTTCGAAATTAGATTTGAGATCGGGATACTACCAGCTTCGGATTCGGGAGGAGGACATTCAGAAGACTGCTTTTAGTAGCAGATATGGTTTGTACGAGTTTACGGTGATGCCCTTCGGACTCACCAACGCACCATCAGCGTTCATGACCCTCATGAACCAAGTCTTCAAGGAATATCTGGATGTGTTTGTCATTGTGTTCATCGATGACATCCTCATTTACTCGAGTACGGAGGAGGAGCACACCCGCCATCTGACACTGACCCTGCAGAGACTGCGGGAGAATCATCTATATGCGAAGTTTAGTAAATGTCAGTTCTGGCTGAAGGAGGTGGGCTTCTTAGGCCACATCATCAGTGGAGCCGGATTGGCAGTGGATCCGGCAAAGATTCGGGCTATTCGGGATTGGCCGCAGCTGAGGACAGCCACCGACGTACGGAGTTTTCTAGGACTTGTCGGTTACTACCGGAAGTTTGTGGAGTGATTCTCTCGAATCGCCCTCCCGCTCGCATCCTTGACGAAGAAAGAGGTACCGTTCGTGTGGACCCCGCAGTGCCTGACAGCTTTCCGGGAGCTGAAGGATCGGCTAACCTCGGCTCCCATTCTTACTCTCCCCTCGGGGAGGGAGGGATTTCAGGTCTACACTGATGCTTCCTACCATGGTATGGGAGCTGTACTGATGCAGAAGGGCCAGGTGATTGCATATGCATCTCGCCAGTTGAAGAAGCACGAGTAGAACTATCCGGTGCACGACCTTGAGATGGGGGCGGTCGTTTTTGCTTTGAAGGTCTGGCGTCATTACCTTTACGGAGTCCACTGCGATATCTATTCCGACCACAAGAACCTGAAATACGTGGACACACAGAAGGAACTGAACATCAGGCAGAGGCGCTGGGTGGAGTTCCTTGCAGATTATCAGTATGAGATGCACTACCATCCAGGGAAGGCAAACGTGGTGGCGGACGCATTGAGTCGGAGAGCTGCCACTTCCGCAGTCGGGACTCAGGTTATGTCTATGGAGTTGGCCAGGAGATTGGAGGATATGCACATCACACTGGTGTCATCCGAGGACCCCGAGCTTTACACAGAGTATTTAGCAGCGGTGAGTGCTACAGATGATATCTGGGACAGAGTCAGAGAGGGACAGAGGCGAGATGTCGATCTGGAGCCGATATTCTGGTCCTTGGAGAACGGTACAGCAGGAGATTATACGATGAGGGACGACGTGGTATGCTTCAGAGGCCGGACTTATATACCGAGAGGAGGCCAGGTCCGGGAGGATATCATGGCGGAAGCCCATCACAGCAGATACTCGGTGCACCCGGGCATCACGAAGATGACGGCGGATTTGAAGAAGAATATGTACTGGCCTGGCATGAAGAAGGATATTACTCGGTTTGTGACCCACTGCGAAGCTTGTCAGCTGGTGAAGGCAGAGTGCAAAAACCCTGCGGGGCTGTTGCAACCACTCCCGGTACCGGAGTGGAAGTTCGAAGACATCGCGATGGATTTTATTCACGGACTTCCCCGATCACGAACAGGGAATGACTCGATTTGGGTCATCGTCGATCGGTTGACTAAGGTAGCCAGGTTCATTCCAATCAGGAAGGACGACGCTGTGGGAGTTTTAGTACGGAGATTTGTGGAGCAGTTCATTCGATATCACGGGGTGCCCAAGACAATAGTGTCGGATCGGGATGGTCGGTTCACCTCCAGGGAGTGGAGATCCGTGCAAGCTTACTTAGGCACGCGATTGACCTTCAGCACTGCATTTCATCCCCAGACAGACGGGCAGACAGAACGCACCAACCGGACGCTGGAAGACCTTTTGAGGCTATGCATTTTGGACCGCGGGGAACCGTGGGAGAAACTCTTACCCTTGGTCGAGTTCTCCTATAACAACAGCTACCAGTCCAGCATCAGGATGGCGCCTTACGAAGCCTTGTACGGGAGGAGATGCCGGACCCCGCTTTCTTGGGTTCAGGACGAAGATCCGAAGGTGTTGGGATCAGAGTTTGTTGAAGACACCGAGGCACAGGTGAGGCTGATCAGAGACAGGATGCTAGAGGCGCAGAGTAGACAGGCTAAGTACTATGACGCCCGGCATCGGCAGGTGGAGTTCCAGGTGGGAGACCGGGTGTTTATGAAGATCCGGCCCATGCATGGAGTCTCGCGGGTGCGTGGTCGGAGGAAGAAGCTCAGCCCTAGGTACATGGGCCCTTACAGGATCCTGGAGCGGATCGGACCCCTAGCCTACGGCTGGAGTTACCACCGAGCTGGAAGCGCTGCACGACGTCTTCCATATTTCTTTGCTGAGGAGGGCTCTGCTACGTCCGGAGCAGCAGATTTTGACCCCCGAAGGACCGGTAGCTTCAGACCGGTCGGTTCGTTTGGAGCCGGTGAGGATCGACGACCGAGGAGTACGGGTCTTGCGACCCAAGAAGGTCCCACTAGTCAAGGTCCTGTGGAGGAACCACGGCCAGGAGGAGCATACCTGGGAGTCGCAGGACCTGATGCGACAAAGATACCCAGAGCTGTTTGGTCAGGTACACCTCACAAACCCCTCAAGATGTTTAATTTATTTTCCTGCTTAAAACTAGTAAGGGCTGCACTAGGTAGATAGAGGCTTATCTTTTGTTTATTGGGGGCTTACCCTTGTTTATTGGGATCTTGGTTTGCCAATTGGGCGAAATGGTCACAGATCTAGCTTTCCCTTAAAACCTAATTTAGCAAACAAGCCGTCATGCTGGGATGTTACAAGGTTCTTTTCTTCGGTAGTAAGTCCCGTAGGCTCAACCTTGATTTCGGGGACGAAATCTTTGTTTTGTTTATTGGGATTTGTAACATCTCATTTCCAACTAGACCTCTAAGAGTGATTTTGTACATGACTAGGTCATGATAAAACCCTAGTAAGCCAGAAATGGGCCAAGAGATAGGGGACAGAATGTGGAAGATCATCATGGTCTGCAAATAGTAGAACTCTGAGCAATGGTTTAGGATGACCATGGGCCACACCCTAACCCCAAGACCCTACCACAACACCCCTAATACCTTGGGAGGCCCATTAGAGCCATAAGGACCCATTAGGGTCAACCCAAGAGGCTTAGTTGACCAAGGTCAACCCTAGCCCTAAATGGGTCAAACTAGCCTACTTATGGTCAATTGACCTACTCCTAGCCTAGAGGACCCCACCTATGCCCTCCTAACCCTAAAGTGAGGTCAATGGGTCACTAAGGGCACATTGGGGCCAGCCTTAGAGGCTAGGTTGACCCAGGTCAACTCAACCTCCTAATCTGGTCAAAGTACCCTTACTAAGGGTATATGACCTCCAGAGTGCAGGGTAACCCTACATAACCCTACCTAGACCCTAGGGGAAGCCAATGGGTCACCCAGGACCCAATGGGGTCAACCCAGATGGTCAAATTGGCCCAGGTCAACCCTCATTTAGGTCAAGTCAAACCTAGCCCAATAGGGCTAACCCAAGCCCAAGCCACTTCTCCCTTAGGCTAACCCCATTCCCATGACCATCATAACCAAGTGGGCTGCATTTAACTTGAGGGGTTGACCAGTCAACCAGAGGTGACTAGGAGAGAGAAAGGAGCTCCCCTCCATGATAATGGAGGAGAGAGAAAATGAGGAAGAGGAAGGGGAGAGTGGAAGACCGGCCAAGGGAGGCTAACAGCCACCATTTATGGCTGCAATCAACTCCTCTAGGGGAGAGGAGTTGATTCCAGCCGTTTCCCGGCCACCAAGGGATGGATTCAGCCCCCCCTCCACTCTACCCGAGCCACACCATTAATGGTGTTGATGGCCATTGAAGAACCAGCCACCCCTCTTCCTCAATTGCCATTTAAACACCATCAGGGGGCCAAGGGGAATATTTTAGAGCGTTTACCTGGAGGAGACGAGCCATCCCACTGTGCTATTGCAGAAGCCGAGCGCCGCCGTCGTCGTCAATGGCATCCCGCCGCTCTTCTCGCATCCAGGCCGCCAGGAAGGTCCTCCCCCTCTCCTTAACTCATGAATAGATCGTAGCAATCAATAGGTCCAAGGTTCGGGCTCAATTGAGCCCAATCCAATTCGGCTTTTTCTTGGATTTTTATGAAAAACTTCACCTCTCGGGATCGCCGGAAAAGGGGCTTCCGGCGGCCAAGCCGCCTGGCGACGGCCACCACCTCAACGGAGGTGGTGGTGCCGGTGGCCGGCCGGGGAGGTGGCCGGGTCGCCGGCAGTGGCGTTTGGAAATCGCTCCAGGCGGGACGAATCGCAGCCTTCGGCTGGAGCTTGAGGATGACCGGATTCCGTTAATCCTGCGCCAAGATTCGTGCAGATGGATGAATTAAACTATAGTGTATGATATGTGTGTTATACGAATTCTGTCACACTTAGGTCATTTAATGTTTTAATTATTTAAAAATAGTTAGATGATCTGTATGAGGAAATGATCAACATAGGTTTTGTAGCCCCTTGGGTCTAGTGTATTTTAAAATTGGTTTGGACCAATTTGGGTACCTGGTCTGGCCAGGGCACCCATTTTGGTGGGGCCTGCACATTGGGCTAGGCAGAAATTCAATTGAGTGCCCACACTTTATCATTGATCCAAATGAGCTGTAATTTGGGAAGATATTCAACCTAGACCATATCTAGGAGTAGACCAAAAATGGGAATTTTTGGGGGCACTTTTTCTATAGTTTTGGAAATTATTTAATTTATAAATGATAATTTAATTGGGTGGTCTAATGATCTCCAAACTCTCCCAAATTTTGGTGAGTGGTCCCTGGGCTCATGTTATGTAACTGTATAAAGTTTCACCTAATTTGGATGTGTTTTGAGTAGGTATTGACCCAACCCTAACTATACCTTAACAAGGGCATTTTGGTCAAAAAGTGCATTTCTGATTTTCAGTGACCAAATCACCACAACAGAGGCTGAAATTTGGGTCACTGACTTGTTATGACACTTAGCACCTCCCCATGGAATGTGGGGTAGAGTGGAGTTGATTTGCCCTAAGTCCCTAGGCCAAACCCTAAGGAGGGACCTTTTTGCCTTGTGAGGGGCATGAACCCTAAACACCTTGGATGAACATCAAATTTTGCAAGGAGGTTCCTAGGATGTGTAAAACCCTCTGTTAAAAATATTAGCTAATTTTGAAAAGGGTAGGGGCCCCAAAACCCTAACTCTAGCTTAGGACCTAAAACTTGTAGTGTATGTTTGAGTTAGCTAAACATCTTGAAACTTAACCAAATTTGGGTAGTGAGGGAATGAGGATATTTTGAGCCTCTGATAATTTACTTGAGGAGTTTTGATCAATATTTGTAGCACTTTATTTGTAACCAATAGGACTGCCCTAATTAATAATTTGACTATTGTGGTCTCACTGCCCATTGAAAGGGCATGAAACATTGGCAGAGGTAGTCTTAGGCTATGCTAATCATGTATGAATTTTGATAGTATTTTTGGATAACTAGTTAGGGCATCTACTTCACAAGTGCTTTATTTTGATTACATACTAAATAATCCTTGCAAGAGCCCATTACTTATTGAAAAATCATGAAACTTGCTACTTAGTGTTTCTAGCTCAGTATTATCATGTGAGAATTTTTGTGGAAATATTTGATGGCTAATTAGTATACTTTGTTCATTAACCCATAAACTTGAAAGTTCATGAGAAAATCAAATATAGCCTTATTTTTAAATGATAAATTATGAAACTTTTTCTAGGGTATTTGTAGGCCATCACATTCATCCCTGAATTTTCTCTGAATTTTTGGATGCATTATTACTGTAAAAGCTTTTAAATTGACTTTTTATGAGGTAACTTTGAAATTAACTTTAAGGGCCCAAACCTTGCTGAAAACTTTGAAGACTTAGGCCTTAGAGTTGATTATGCATTTTGTAATTACCATAAATTTATTGGAACATTATCTTGTCTGAAATTGCTACTTCATGTTCAAACTTGGGCTTTTTGGATACTAGAATAAATAAATAAATTATCAGACAAATTAGGAAAAATTATGGATTTCTGGATTTATGCTTCAAATATCATTTCAGCCCTCTAGTAATTATCATAGTGGTATTGGATGAGTATTTCATGTACTTCCCTTTTTACGGCTCATGTAGCTTAAGTGGTCTGCATATAGCAAAACTGCGGGAAATTATTTTGGATATGAATTAGAGCGTGGGCTGGATTTTGGTGGATTGCTGGAAGGATATGTAGAATGGGTGGCATTTATGGAAGATGAGTGAGGAGAGTGTGGTTTTTGTCTAGGGTTTAGAGGCGTTCGGGTCCGACGAAAGATCGTCCTACCCAAGGAGAGTTGGAGTCAAATCACCCTAAGATTAGCATATCGGAACATGAGAAAGTAATGGGTAAGGGAACCAACCAATAACAAAATAAGTACCTTGCGAAAGGGAACGCTGGGCGTAATCCCAACACAGTTCCTAGTGCCCCTTGAGAGCCCTTCACAGGGAATACCGGGGGCAGTCCTGGGTTAACGTAAACTGTTTTAATAAGCTGAAAAGAGTAACTTAGTAATTAGGGTTGCACATTTCACAAACACTGATGGCACCGGATGTTAGCTGGGAGCTTCGGCTCGGATGGTTAAAAGGCGGACTTTGGGTCCGGGGAGCTTCGGCTCGATGGTTGAAACGGACGTGTTGGTCCGGGGAGCTTCGGCTCGGTTCTTGTTTACGCTAATTTGCATGTGCATAAAAAGGAAAGGAAATTAAGGTGGTGGGTCTTCGGTATCGGAGGTTCGATGCACCGACGCCAATACGTTGACTCGGCAAGTGTGGTTAGCACTTCGCCAATAGAAGACCGGTGCACCAGCCGGCAAGAGTACGCAGGAGTCCGCTTCGTGCACCAAACGTTGAGGCGTACGATAGGTCTGACCGGTAGTGATTTACTGGTTTAGAGGTGGGCGAGGCCCAACCCACCGCTTCCGTCTGCCACTACGGAGGTATCCTGGGAGGTTACGACTCCAGAAAGGGGGAACTAAAGGTCTGTGCGCACAGAGTCGGGTGTGTGCGTTGCACTTGCATGATCCATCATACCCACTTGCATGTCATAGCATAATCGATTCTTTTAACCCTGACACCTAAAGTATAAGTGGAATGGGACGCTTATACTTTAGGACCTGCAAAACGACCCCTTAGTCTATAAGCTTGTGTGGGCAAGTTTATAAATTAAGGTTAATTTTGATATATATAGTTACTGCTGTTTGATAACCGACACCCCAACGTATAAATTGGTATGGGACTTTTTATACGATGGGAGCCTTGCAGAAGACCCCTTGACTTATGTGTTTTCACATAAGTAAAGGTTACTTTTCATAATTCAGCTTAATGTCTTTACATGCTATAGAATTTGCTAGTATAGGACCGCTGCCATCTGCTTTTGATATTCTCCACCTTCAAGTCCTCCCCTTTCTTCCTCTCCGCTCGGTGCCTAGGAGCCGTGGGGGAAGGGGCGGGGGATGATAGTACTTAGTCTTTTAGACTAACGGTTTTTGAACCGCATCATTTAGGGGATCGTGGAGATCAGCATGGAGGAGCAGCCCCAGAGACCGGTACGCTTGGAGGTGGGGCAGTCTAGCTCCGGAGTTCATACAGCCGGGACCGTGAGTCTCGACCTTGAGTAGTTTTTCTGCTTCCGCATGAGTGATTTTGTAGTGAGGATATGATGTACCGGGCATAAGCCCGTTTTTGCTACTCTGATGTTTTATTCTGTGGAGACTCCATTCGTGGAGTTATATTTTTTATGACATGTGATATTCTGTGGACAGTTATTTTCATGACTTCATTATGCTACTTTTCTGTGATCGAATTGGCCGGCAGAATCGGCGCTTTGTGGTGATGACCCTTCAGGGCGTGAAGGAGTCACCGCAAAACGGCGGTTCTGGGCCTAAGACCCCGGTGTCGAAAAAGAAAAAAAAGGGGGTCTTACAAGTGTATCTAGCAATCCTTCTCAGGATTTCCTGCGCTTTTATCTTTTGTGCCCTTCTAAAGGATGCGCGGCTAGCACGCTCTTAGTAGTACTATACTCGTGATGACCAATCTCAGGCAAGCGACGCATAAGGCCCACGGGGAACACCTGTGGCAGCATCCAGCCTTTTTTGGTCACTTCCTAGTATAGACCTCTTTTTATCAACTGCCTCTTTCAAAGGTAAACAGGTTAAATCCGATCTACCAAAAGGATTTGCAACAATCATTTTTGCTTATGCTCATCTTATATGCGTTGTCTGCATAATCTCTATCAGATGATGACTTACAAACTCTCTACTTATATAAGCTTCACTACTCTTATTCAAATGTTAATGACATCAAGCATTGATCAATGAATCTGCCACTCCTTGATCATCAAGCCTTGTTATTGGAATCTAGTTAAGATTGGTAGAATTCGTCAAGCTTCTTCTCTGCTAATCTGATCATACCCGTCCTATCATATCAACAGTCAACACTCGTCTTATTGATCTGGACTTCGTGTTAAAGATATCTCTAATATAGCAAGAAGATCACTACTTTGGTTTGATCGTCATTCAATTATCGGCAGAGTGCATCAGACATTTCCTCTGCTATATGATCATATCAACCTTATCTTATCAACAGTTATCATCTGCAAGCCTCCTCCAGGTACTTGCAACTTAGCTCATTATATTATGTCTACTGCTCACTCTTCTCTTTGCAGTGATTAGCAGACACCTGCAAGCCATATCCAGGTACTTACAGCTTAGTATTTTCATCATATCTGCTTCTAACTCTCCTCCTGCAGAGATCAGCAGATGCTTGCAAGTTTCCTCGCAGGTACTTGCAACCCTCCTTCATATACCACATCTGCTTCTAACTCTCCTCTTGCAGAGATCAGTAGATGCTTGAAAGTCTCTTCGTAGAGATCAACAGATGCTTGCAAGTTTCTTCACAGGTACTTGCAATCTACTTTCACATATTTTGTCTGCTTCTAACTCTTTTCTTGCAGAGATCAGCAGACACTTGTAAGCTTCTTCATAGGTACTTGCAAGCTACTTTTATATCTCATATTTGCTTCTAACATCTCTTTTACAAAAAGCAGCAAACGCTTGCAAGCCTCCATCAGGTACTTACAAGTTATCATGCTCCTATGTTTTCTTCACTCTCATTTTACAGAACTCAGTAGAAGAAAAATCTTCTTCATTTTGCAAAGGCAAACCCAGGTACGCACAGGATATACCTTCCACTCATGCCTATACTAACTTTTCCTTTGCAGGAAAAAGATAGGCATTAGCAAACTTCTAAGAAAAGACATTAGGTTTTATCTCTCCTTGCCCTTTTCCTTTCCTTTTGGGTGGATCACGATTTTCGTGGGTCTCCAACTTTTTCGAAGTTCCCTTCAGAACTTAAAAAAGTGCGGGGATTATGTTAATCAAGAAATCGGTGATCCTTCCCAAGGTAGCCAGCTGGCTAGTCGCGCCTTGCTCCAGGTTATCCCTAGAGTTTGCGACAAGTCCAAGTGTAGACGGACAGATTTCTCTGTCCGCCCAGGTCGCGTAGCTACCGCGTGCCTTGCGGGACGGCGGGCTGTTTTCATGGCTCACCCTCACAGGCCGCGCGGTTGGGCCTGCTAACAGCGAAGCATACTTCCTTGTAGGAGGCAATCTAAAGCAGCATGAGGTGATCTGCGCGATTTACGTCTTCAGTCTGCCAGGTCGCCCATTCGTCGTCAACCCTAGACCGACTCAACCGTCGCAGGATCGGCGGACTCACTCTCTGGCTCGCCAGAAAAGAGATTCCATCTCCCCTATAGGGAGGGCCTGTTGCCTCAGGCCGCCCACCAGGGGCGGCCTCCAGCCTCATGACGCACACCAGGGGCGGCCTCCTGCTCCAGGTCGCCCACTAAGGGCGGTCTCCAGGCCCAGGCCGCCCACCAATGGCAGTCTCCAGGCCCAGGCTGCCCACCATGGGCGGCCTCCTACTCCAGACCGCCCACCATGGGCGGCCTCCTGTCCCAGGCCGCCCCCCAGGGGCAGCCTACTGCTCGAGGTCACCCACCAGGGGCGGCCTCCTAGCCCAGGCCGCCCACCAGGGGCGGCCTCCTGCTCCAGGCCGCCCACCAGGGGCGGCCTCCTGGCCCAGGCCACCCACCAGGGGCGGCCTCCTGTTCCAGGCTGCCCACCAGTGGCGGCCTCCTGGCCCAGGCCGCCCACCAAGGGCGGCTCCTATTCCAGGCCGCCCACCAGGGGCGTCCTCCTGTCCCAGGCCGCCCAGCAGGGGCGGCCTCCTGTTCCAGGCCGCCCACCAGAGGGGGCCTCCTGGCCCAGGCCGCCCCCTATGCCTCAGCAGCCCAAAGGAGGCGGCTTGCCTTCTCCCAGTCCGCCCAGCCGAACAGCTTGTTCTCTGAGTCCGCACAAGTCTCCATGATGACGTCACTGGGCCCTGCTTCTAGAAGATCTTCCTCGGGCCTATAAATAGCCTCTGATACCTCTCATTAGAAAAAGAGAACAACGCGGATGAGGAAAAGTGATGTTGTCAGCAAGCCCTGCGTACTCAGTTTTTCAGTCCTCCATAGTTTGCCAGCAAGCCCTGTGGACTCAGTTTTCCAGTCCTCCACAGCTTGCCAGCAATCCCTGCGGACTCAGTTTTCTAGTCCTCCACAGCTTGCCAGCAAGCCCTGCGGACTCAGTTTTCCAGTCCTCCACAGCTTGCCATCAAGCTGTACAGCCTGCTAGTAGCCTCTTTTCCTTAGCCTCTAGCAACTTCTTCCTTAGCCTCCAGCTTCCCCCATTGTACCATTTATTACTTTCTCATGTAAAGATACTTTAGCAGGATGTAATCTTGTTTCTTGATTAAGGGAAAGCCCGTCGCAAGAGTGGCATTTAAGCCGCAGTGGGCGAAGTATGTTATTGTTGTTGCTAGCGGCCCCCCTCTTCTTCTCCTCTACTCAGCAAGCTTCTCCTCTGCTCAGCAAGCTTCTCCTCTGCTCAGCAAGCTTCTCCTTTGCTCAGCAAGCTTCACCTCTGCTCAGCAAGCTTCACCTCTGCTCAGCAAGCTTCACCTCTGCTCAGCAAGCTTCTCCTCTGCTCAGCAAGCTTCTCCTCTGCTCAGCAAGCTTCTCCTCTGCTCAACAAGCTTCTCCTCTGCTCAGCAAGCTTCTCCTCTGCTCAGCAAGCTTCTCCTCTACTCAGCAAGCTTCTCCTCTGTTCAGCAAGCTTCTCCTCTGCTCAGTAAGCTTCTCCTCTGCTCAGCAAGTTTCTCCTATACTCAATAAGTTTCTCCTCTGCTCAGCAAGCTTCTCCTCTGCTCAGCAAGCTTCTCCTCTGCTCAGCAAGTTTCTCCTCTGCTCAGCAAGCTTCTCCTCTGCTCATCAGCCTTCTCCGCTGACCAACCGTCTGCTCGACAGCTCCTGATCAACCTTCCCAACCATCTTTGCACTCGGATCAACGCCCTTCTCTCCTCTATTCCCGCAACCCTTGAACAAGTGTTTGCTCCACTCTCGAGCACTCAGAAGCTTCCTTCTCTCCTCTATCCCCGCAACCTTCTTCAATCACCTTGCCCGTGAGATCGAACACACCCCGTTAGCTGCTGGTGCCCGTGACAACCTACCCCCTTCCGTTTCCAAGCATCAACAATTCTCCTCCTAGACTCCAGTGGTGTTGTCATAGCTAGAAGGTACTCACTCGACCTGAGGGCTTGCAAGGAAACATGAGACCAAGCTCACCGCATTTCCTCCATAATATCGAGCTGGTGGGTTGATGACCCTCTTCGATCTCCGAAGAGTCTGATCACGGCTAACCAGCTCTGTTGCTCCTTCTGAACCAGCTCCGTTCTCGGGCAAAACCGGAACAATGCTCCCCTTGCTTCCTGAACAAGAAGCCACTGCACCGGAACCAGAATCACCTGGAGCAATGCTCCCTCTGCTACCAGAACCAGAAGCCTCTGCACTTAAACAAGAACTGCATGGAACATCGCCCCCCTTGCTACCTGAACAAGAAGCACCTAGAGCAACGCTCCACCTGCTTCTTGAACCAGAAACAACCATCTTCGAGCCATAAGCACCTGAAGCATCGCTCCCCTGCTTCCCGACCCAGACGCCTCTGCCCCGGAGCTAGAACAACCTGGAGCTCCTGGTGACACAGGCAGCTCCATTTGAACCTTAGCAGCAGCCTCCTTTAGCCCACCGTATAACATGCTCTCCTATAGCTCCAAACATGAGCTACCCCAATATGACGTCAGCTCATCGAAGACAACATCTCTCGACGCGATGAGTCTCTTCGTCGTGGGATCCATACACCTCCATCTTCTCTTCCGCTCATCATAACCAACAAAGACTAGCTTCGTCTTGAGAGCATCCAGAGCGTGTACGTAGCAGGTAGAACCAAACACCTGTAGGTGCTTCACACTGGGCTTCACCCCGAACAATAGCTCAACCAGAGTTTTTATGACGATCGGACTCAGAGGCATCTGATTGATGACATGAGCCGCGCAGACCATCCCTTCGGCCCAAAAGGCCTTAGGAATGCCTTTGCACAGAAGCTAACACTTGCAGGTCTCCGTCAAAAGACGAATCATCTGATCTGTAACACCACCTTGTTGTGAAGTATGTCCACGAGAGAGCTCCCATCGGATCTCATGGTTCCTATAAAAGTTCGAGAACACGATTGAGCCGAACTCACCTCCGTTTCCCATCCTCAACTTCTTGATTCGTAGGCCAAGTTGACCCTCCACAAGATTCTTGAACTTCACAAACAAGCGGAATATGTTCGAAATCTCCTTCATGATGTATACCCAAGTATACCTCGAATAGTCATCAACTAGAATCAGCATATAACTGCTGCCTCCAAGACTGGCGGTGACGGTCGGTCCCACCAAATCACAATGGACAACCTCCGAATGTGCTTCGCATCTGTACCACGCCTTGTCAGACATAAATCGGTAAGCTTCACCATGTTGACATCCCGCGTAAGCTTGACCGTCGTCGTAGGATGGCAATCTAGGCAAGCCTCTCACGAGGCTCCTTACCGTCATTGCTTTCAGCTTGTCCATCCCCACATGCCTCAGTCTTTCATGTCAGATAGCTGCACTATCACTAGCTTTCATCCGATCAGCACCAGAACTTGTTGATGACCCAACCAAGTTCTTCTCCTTACTCCCAATATGAGCAGCATTCACTGAGTGCAAAATAACCTTACACTCCTTCCTGAGGTGACCAGGTTGCTTGCATCTATAACACATTGGTCCTTCCTTCCTCTTCCCATCACGCCTAGGAGAACCACTCCTCTCTTGCTAATATGAAGTAGAAGGACCACCTCCGTAACCAACTTCACCTCCTTGTTAAACAATCCATCAAGGGAAGTCCAAACCTCCGCAGCTGACCGACATCCGATGATGTTGTCCAAGAGCTCTGATAAGATCACTTGCTTGAGAATAGACTCCGCTCTCGCATTTGTCTTCTTCCAAGCTCTCATCACTTCATCATTGCCAGCAGTAACCTCTTGTTTTTCTACTCTGCACACCACCTCCCAAAGATCCTCGCCAAAAAGATAGCTCTTCATACAAGACTTTCACTTCTTAAAGTTAGTCTGTGTTAGGAGTTCAATACCAAGACATCTTGCATATCCTGTTTCCATGGCTCTAACACAGGTTCCCTCTTCACAAGAGTAACAACTTCTAGTTGATCACTGCTTATCCACTCTAATCTTCCTCTGATACCATGTTGAATTTTTGGATCTTAGAATGAGCAGGAGTTATATCAACTAAAAAGTTAGATCAGAGCCAGAGACACATGCATCAACAAGAGTCTTTATTGATAACAACAGTTTTCTTACAAGGCGAAATATGATTCGCCAAAATAACCAAAGGAAAAGCAGAAACAATTACAAGGCAAATCAAACCACGCGGACTGAACAAGTAGCCACCTGTTCTACGGCTGCGCTATGGAGTACGCACAGACCGTCAGGTCGCCAGACTGCAAACCAGGCCGCGCGGACTGCCCGTTATTCCAATGTTGAGCTCTAGCCGCAGATCTGCAAGCCGCCTAACCGCGAGGTCGCCTAGCCGCCAGACCGCACAAGCTGCTGACGCCGAACGGAACAAGCCGCCTGAAGCAGACGACTTATTGAACCAGGAAACTAGTTGCCAAAGAGAAAACCGCCTGGTCGCCATTTGCGGCTTGCTATTTACCGTCTGTTGCTAACCGCAGAGTCCGCACTGTCCCTGACCTCAGTCAGAACCAAGTCCTGGCTTTTCAGCGTTATCCGCACAATCTGCACAGCACAAACCGATCAACTCCTTCAACCCGCGCGGATACCAAAATCCAGTCCACAACAACTATTCGCGAGTTCACTTACTGTTCATTCGCCCTTTTTTCCTGATTTGACAGGGGTCCGATTTATAGACACGATGAGGAGTGTGGTCACCGCCCTAGCCGATAGGATCACCGCCTCATCTCTCGGCAAGCACCAAGTGTATTCGCAGGCCGATGATACACATTCAATCCGTCGTTACCTATGCAGGATAGCCAGACCGCCTAAGCTTCACCAAGATCGGACAACGACCCAGTCCGCCTTGTCGCCAAAAGTCAATCAGGACTTACACAACAACCCGTAGACTCTGCAGCAACACCGTCTGTCCGCATATCAGCAGACAATTTTTTTGTTTTAAATTTCAAAGTTCAAACCAACCAAACAATTTTTTTTTTGTAATTTACAAAATTTTGAATTGAATTATGCTCGATGAAAACAAAAGATTCAATCATTAGTTAAACCCTAAATTTGAAGCTTACTTTGGTATTTTTTAATCGCCTACACATAAATATATTAGCGAACACATATGTGATTGCATACATTTGCATAGATACACATTAATGTATTTTTGGTAACTTATTTTCTTTTGATTAAACTGGCTACCGACCCTTCGATATTTGTTATAAAAAAAACACAAAAATCATACGCATGCTTTTTTATTTTCTAAACAAGCTTATATCATTTTTACATACTAATGTTACAATATGTTTACCCTTATTATTAAATTGCTCATGACCTATGCTTATGTCATGTGTGAAAACTACATAATCTAAGAATAATTATTAATGTTCATATATTTTATAAAATTGTGTACTACATATAAAAGCAATGATGTGTAGGTTTTATGCTTATCATCTAGTCAAGATCATTATATAATGTGAAATGATTAAATGATATTAAAAAAGATTGAAGACAATGTCATAAAGGCACTGTTTGGGGAAACTTATTTTCATTGATAAGCGATTACGAGCGTATGGACCGAACATTAATTGTCAAAACCAGTTAATTATCTTCAAACATTTTAATATCATTTAAATCAATTAAGAACTAGATCAATTAAAATTATAGGAGCCAATGCACTACATATTTGCTCCCATGATTTTGGACAAAAACACCATCATCATAAAATGTACGTTTGACATGACATTTGTTAGGACAGACACCAAGAAAAGAAAACTAATTCTTAACATAAAAGTGATCAAGTGGATGAAGTTTCTTAGATGAGGTCGGGTGTTCATTGTTGAAGTCAAAATTGACCTATGTGGAGTTCGGGGTCTCAAAAGAGGGGTGACCTCACACCTACTATACTCGGGGGAACGTCACAGACCAAAGACTTGGGAAACTAGTAACAGACCATCGGCTCTAGCGTGGAGGTCCCACCACACACCCTGAAGGTCACAAGAGCACTTCCCCTCCCTCACCAATGGCTGAGTTGGGAACCTTGGAGAACTATCTCACTCAACCAAGCAGAAGTCTAAAGAGGAGGAAGCCCAAAAAAAACTTTCCCTCCAAAGGTACCCAAGGGGGTCTATTTATAGTTTTTCAAAGTCTATGGACCAAAATGTCACAAATACCCCTAGGACAAAAAGGCTTTGGGTCAATAGAAAACATCCACACCGGGGGGTAAAGAGGTAATTCCACCCCGAGGGTATAACGGTAAAAGCATGGCCAAAAGAGGTCCAAGGGCGGGAGGAGTCATACCCCCCATCTCCCCGGGCACCCGGGACGAGCAGGTGACCCCCGTCGAAGAGCTACCCGCCCGGGGCGGGAGCCTGGCCGCAGGCCGCTCTCGCCCCCGCGAGCTGACCGCCCGGGGCGAGAGGCTGGCCGCAGGCCGCTCTCGCCCCCGCGAGCTGACCGCCGGGGGCGAGAGCCTAGTCGTAGGCCGCTCTCGCCCCCGCGAGATAGCCGCCCGGGGCGAGAGCCTGGCCGCAGGCCGCAGGCCGCTCTCGCCCCCGCGAGCTGACCGCCCGGGGCGAGAGCCTGGCCGCAGGCCGCTCTCGCCGCCGCGAGCTAGCCGCTCGGGGCGAGAGTGCAGGGGGCGGGGTTCTGGCCTCCAGCCGGTCCTGCTGTTCCCACCTTGCACCTATCAGGCCGGGGCGGGTGTCATGTCGCATCCGCCCCCCAAAAAGGAGTCACTGAGAGGAGACAGATTTTCCTCCCCCTACTAGTATATTACAAGGGCTCGGCCTAATTAACCACCAAGAGTGCAAAACTTCTCCAAAGATTAAAAACTCAGAGCTGGTCCTGCGCCTGCCGGGAGGACCCCCACTCTGCAAAGCAGGGTTATACATTCATGAAATATGGTTCATAATCACTGCATTCATGACCGCCACTCTGCCTGCCGGGAGAATAACAGTGAAGAACATAACTGTCTTACGCCTGCCCAAGTTCTTGTAGGAACTTCTTCATCCATAGAGTCTCCTTGTGTGCTTCCGTTGTCGCTATGTACTCGACTTCTATCGTCGATAGGGCCACACACTTTTAAAGTCTGGACTGCCATAAGATAGCTCTCCCTGCATATGTGACAAAATATCTTGAAGTAGATTTTCTAGAGTCAACATCTCCCGTTATGTTTGCATCTGTGAAGGTTCCAATACATGCTGATCGCACCCAAAACATAAACACATCCTGGACGATCCTCGAATATATCTAAGAATCCATTTCACGACTCCCCAATGCTCTTTGTCGGGATGAGAAAGAAACTGACTCACTACGTCAACTGCATATGATAAATCTGGTCGCGTACACACCATGACATACATAAGGGTGCCAACTGCGGATGCATACAGAACATTCTGCACTTCAGCTTTCTCCTTTTCACTTGAGGAACACTGCTTTGAGCTGAGCTTAAAGTGTCCACCAAGTGGTTTTCAGATTGGCTTCGCTGTTCTTATATTAAACCTCTTAAGCACCTTTTCAATATACCTCTCATGTGACAACCAAATCTTTCTTTTCCTTCTGTCACAAGAGATTTTCATGCCGAGAATTTGCCTTGTCGAGCCTAAATCTTTCTTCGCAAAGTATTTGCTAAGTTCCTTCTTCAGCTTGTTGATTCTTTCAACATCCTTCCCGATGACAAGTGATACGCCCAAAATCAATGTACGTATTATACGCAAGTGCACGTATCAGATCAAGTAATATAAAGTGAGTTAAGGTCGTTCCCACGTAGAAGTCACTAATCTAGCGTTTGCAAGTACTAGCTCTAACTTTTCTTTAAATTCAAGCGGATTAATTAATGTGAACTTGTTAGTGGAAAATTAAAAGAAAACGATAATAAAACTAAATATGCTTATTTAGGTTTACTTTTATCAAGTTGGAGAAATAGTCTTGTGTGTTGATTTTCTTTGTCTATTGTGATAAGATTTTAGGGTGAACCTTCATGAAAAGTTTAAATCATTATCTTGCAATGATTTGAAATTAGACATCATCATCTCTCGATCTCAGAAATTCATGTATCCTAATTCCCCTAGTTATCTCTAACTTAGGTAGAAAAAAATAACATGAAGCACACAAACCAATGTTGCTAACAAACGATGAAATCTCTTTCTTTCTTTATGATATATTGATATTTATGTTACACTTACGTCACTTCTCTCTCGAATCTTGCAGAGCAGTATAAAGATGGAATTGCGGCTAAAGATTTATGTGACTCCTCTCTCGAATCTCATCGCACAAAATAAAGGATTCAACTCTAAAATAATGTAACTCATCTCTTGAATCTCGTCACACAATTTAGAATTGAAGAAGAACACTTAATCCAAAGATTTCACAAAATAAAACATAAAACCAATAAAGATAGTTTTTCAAACAATCACAAAAGAGAAATTAACATCACATCATCTCAATAAATCAAAGTACTCTCAATATAAAAGACCTAGGAATTTAGTTCATGGTCGGTGGAGGGATGAAATCATACAACAACAAAAATCTTACTAGACATGATTATAGAAATTTAAACGCTGCAGGAATTTGTGTTCAGATCTCGCTTCAAAGCATTCTTCCTTCTTGTCGGCGTCTCCAAACCCTAACCTCTTTCTCCTTCCCCAAGATGATGGCTCTCTAGAACTTTTCTCTCTAATGAATTTTCTATCTCCCTTTTAAGTATAAGATTCCCCTCTTAAAAACAAGCAGCCCCCTCCCAATAGTTCCTTCCTTCCATATTTAAGTTTGGCGCAAAATTTAAAATTCAAATTTTAAATCCGTCCAGAACTTATTATAACAACTAAAACGGGTTGCTCTAACAACTGCACAGCCAAAATATACGTCCAACTTTTAGTTTTTCGGTTTGATTTCCACGTCATTTCTAGTAAGAAAAACATAAGCAAAATAGTTTAATTAACACTAAATAAAATAAATATGAATTTATATATATACTCATTTAAATCATTTTTTTTCATTTATGATCAATATTATATCAAAATAAAGAGCTAGATAACTTCTTTTTGGGAAATTATCAACAAGTATGTCATCAACATAAAGTTGTAGGATGATGAAATCATCAACAACAAACTTCTTCACCAACACGCAGTGATCGGTCGTCGTCTTCGTGTACCCTTGCTATATCATGAAAGAATCAAACCTTTTATACCATTATCGAGGAGCTTGCTCAAGACCATACAAGCTCTTCCTCAACCTACATATAAGCCGCTCTTTCCCTTTGATTGTGCAACCTGCAGGTTGTTCCCTATATATTTCTTCTCCAGCTCACCATGGATAAATTTTGTCTTCACATCAAGCTGCTCGATCTCCAAGTCTTTACTTGTTACAATAACGAGAGCAACCTGAATCAAAGACATTTTTACCAACGGTGAGAAAATCTCCTCAAAATCAATACATTGTTTCTTCCTGAAACCTTTTACAACCATTCTTACCTTGTACCGCGGTTGTGAACAACCTTCTTCGGGCTTTAACTTGAACACTCATTTATTTTTGAGTGCCCGCTTCTCCTTTGGTAATGATACAGATTCATTGGTGTGGTTGTCGTGCAATGATTTAAGCTCTTCTTGCATAGCCTTCAACCACTCCCTCTTGTGCTCGTGGATAACAACATCCTAAAAGAATTCAGGTTCTCCACCATCTTTCAACATCACAAAATCATTGGAAGGATACCTACTTTAAGGTTGTCGGTCTCTAGTGGGTCTTCTAAACTAAGACTCAAGAGGAGGAGCATGTTCCGCTTGATCTTCTTTTATTTCCTCGTTAGCATCCACACATTCACTGAGACCACCACCAGGCACACCATCTTCATCTTCCTCATCATCATGCACTACGGGAGGAGGGATCAGATCGATGTCAATAAGGTCTTCATCGGAGACTTTGAGTGTTTTAATCTTGTCAAGATCTTCAATGGTTTGGTCTTCAAAAAAGACCACATCTTTGTTGTGTATCACCTTCCTATCAACCAGATCACAAAAATGATAATTAAACTCCTCATGACCAAAGCCAATAAAAACGCATTGCTTTCCCGTGGCATATTTTGACCGCTCATCCTTCGGCACATGTCAGACGCCGGGCAACCAAACACCGTCAAGTGCTTGTAGGAAACATCCTTTCTTAACCATACGCTCTCTGGTACATCACCGTCTAAAGGAACAAATGGAGAAATGTTGCTCAGATTAACCGTTGTCCTCATTGCCTCATCCTAAAAAAGTTTTGGCAACTTGGCTTGATGAAGCAAATATTTGAGCCTCTCCACAATGGTGTTGTTCATTCTGTTAACCCCGAAATCGGCGATCCTTCCCAAGGCAGCCAGCTCGCCGGTAGCGGCCTGCTCCAGGTTACTCCTGGAGGGCGCTTCTTAGGTTGGGCGGATAGGTTTCCCTGTCCGCTCAGTCCGCACGGCTTGGGCGGTCTCAGCGGTCTGACCGCCCAGGCCGCACCCCTTCCCTTGGTCGGCAGGGGACGCGGACTGCTCCTACAGTCCACCTCTGCAGGCCGCCCCTTTTCAGCTTAACCCCAAGGTTGTCTCCGCATGACTCTCTTTGTCGGACTCAACTCCATATCTGCCCAGATCGGGAACAAGCCGCGTCCCTTGCAGGAATTGGACTTCCTTAGCCCGCTCCTACAGGTCGCTCTTCAAGGAAACCAGACCGCTCCAACCACTAAAACAACAGTGGTGACATGCCCGCAGGCCGCCAGCCAACTTACCAACACGCGCGGCCTACCTCGTCAGTCCGGCAGGCCGCATATCCCTTGTCACCCAGCAGCAAGGGCAGCCAATTTTATCAATCCGCCTGCAGAGCGCGGACCTCTCTCCGGCTACCCGCAAAAGTCAGCAGCAATATCAAGTTCCTCGCGAGCTTGGCGGACTCGAAGTGCGATCAAGACTTCTAGTCCGCCTTCATTGGTGAATCTTAGCAGCCTCAACAGCCAGGCTCTCAATCTCCAACATAAGCGGACTCAGCTTTGCAGCAGCCGCAGACTCGGCGGACTCCGCGGACTTGCTACGCAGTCCGCCTTTCATTTGCCAGCACCAGCTTCTCTCCAGCGGCAGGGTCAACCTCCCTCAGTCTGCAGTCTAGGTGCGGACTCAGTCAGTAATGGCAGACTCCTTCCAGCCCGCCAGGAAGCAGAACATCCTCAAGGCAGTCTCAGGCCGCATAGCCCCCGCGGACTCTGCGGACTCGACGGATAGCTTTCAACCTGCACCCTTTGAGCAGGCTCGCTCGGCTCAGTAGCGGCGGACTTCGCGGGTTCTCCTCCCAGTCCGCCACTTAGCCTCTAGCGTCCGCCTCCCCAGTAGCAGGCGGACAACCTCAGCTCATCAGCAGCAGAATCGGCATACTCTCCTTCGCAGTCCGCCATTCAGTCTCCCAGTTCTCCATCAGTAGCACCAGCTCCAGAAGCAAGCCCCAGTCCGCGTGGCCTGTGGCGGACTCGGCGGACTCCTTCCTCTTCTCGCTCCAGTTACCCTCTCACCGGGGGTAACGTCACCGCAAGTCGTTACCTCCTCAGGCTTATAAATAGACCCTCATACCTCTCATGGGGGACATCCAACGTCAGCGTCAAGTTCAGACACTCCAAAGGTGCTCACGCTCGAAGACAGCCCGCAGCAAGCCCATTTCCTGCGGACTCCGTTTCTCAGTCTCCACTCCCTTCTCTCTGCTTAGTCGTGCGGCCTGCCGGCCTCTGTTCTCCAGTCCGCGCAGTCTCCTGTTTCCCTTAACCGCGCGGCCTGCCGACTTTGCTCTTCAGTCTGCGCGGCCTCTTTTGGCACCTCTTCCTTAGCCGTCAGCTTCCTTCTTGTACCCTTTATTGCTTTCTTGTAAAGGTGTATTGTAAGCTTGTAACTCGCTATTAATCAAAGGAAAGCCCGTCGCAAGAGTGGAATTTAAGCCGGGGCGGGCGAAGTCTGCTGTTGCTGCTGCTAGTGGCCCCCTCTCTTTTTCTTAGCTCAGCTCAGCTTCCTCTCGGCATCAACCTGCAAGCACAACTGTCCAAGTAACCGTCTGCTCGACAGCTCCTGATCAACCTCCTCTGCTGCTCTCAGCAAACCTCTCCTCTATCCCCGCAACCCCTTTGACAAGCGTTTGCTCCACTCTCGAGCACTCAGAAGATTCCTCTTTCCCCACAACCTTCATCCTTTTCCTCTCCTAGCCTGTGAGATCAAACACCCTCTCTGTGTTAACTAGGCCCGGTGACGTTTTCGCGCATCAACACATTCTTTTTGTCACACTATTCTCTTGTGGAGTCTTCGGTACTATCTTCTCATGCGGAATGCCCTCTTCAGCACAATATCTATCAAACGGCCCCAAGTACTCATTGTCATTATCTGTGTAAATACACTTCAACAACCTTCCCATCTCTCGCTCTACCATGGACTGGAATTACTGAAATACACCAGTACTTGGTTTTTTGTCTTCAATGCAAAATCTCACACATTTCTAGAATAAACATCAAAAAATGTGAGAAAATAAAGAGCACGACCAAGTGTCATTTCCTTCATGGATCACACAAATCAGAATATACCAAGTCTAAAATCTTGGACTTTCTATAAGTGGAAATTATCTTAAACAAGACACGGTGTTGATTACCTGCCAAGCAGTCATCACACGTCTTAAGAGACGTTCCTTGCATTCCCTTCCCACTCATGTGGCTGAGCCATTTGTGGCATAGCTTGGTAGAGACTTCCTTCACAACTGCTACATGCCCTTTGCCCAACTTTACATGCGTGGTATAAAGAGTGTTTTCCTTTTATCCTTTGGCAATCTCCAAAGTACCCTTTGTAAGCTTATATTGCCCTTGTCCAAAGTTGTTGTCGAAGCCTTCATCATCAAGCTTCCCGATAGAAATCAAGTTGAGGCGAATGATGGGGACATGTCTCACATCCTTGAGCACAAGCTTGCACCCAAAATCAGTCTCCAAACACACATCACCTCTATTAACAATATCGGTGTTTCCATCATTCCCAATCCTAATATGACGGAAATCATCATGAGTGTAAAATGAGAAAAAATCTCTCTTTGGAGTAACATGAAAGGAGGCTTCAGAATCAACAAGCCAACTTGAGTTGTCACTTGTGAGGTCAATCAAACTTTCAACACACACAATGACAACATCCTCATCCATAACAGTAGCAACCTTGGCCTTGTCATCTTTCTCACCTTCCTTCCCCTTCTCGTGATCTTTAATCCGTTGTCGACTGTGTTTCTTGACATTTCCTTACTTATGTCAATAATAACAGTCAAAGTCCATTTTCAGACCCTTATAATTAGATTTTGATCTCCTTATAGATCTGTCACGTTTTCCGGGTTTCTGGGTTTCTGGCTCTTGCTTCTCCCCCGGGTTTCTGTGACAAGTGCCTACGATAGTGAGAATGAGTCAGATGCCTTTCTTCTAGTCTCTTTATTCAATAGACTGCTACTCACTTGATTCATGGTAACAATTCTGTCGGGCACAGAATTGTTATGTGACACCACGAGAGTCTCCCAGCTATCGGGCAAGGACCTGAGAAGCAACAGAGCTTGCAACCCATCTCCAAGTGTCATCTTTATAGAAGAAAGTTTCTTTATAATACTCTGAATTTCATTCAGATGCTCAGCAATAGATCCACCCTCGTACTTCTGATTCTCCAACTTCAGGATCAAGAATGCCTTATTTCTGGTTTGTCTTCCTCTCGTAGAAACCTTCCAATTGTTTCCATAGGGAGTGTGACGAGGTCTTATTGGGGACATGATGAAACACGCTATCATCGAGTCACTGTCGAAGGAACCCAACAACCTTTTGTTCGAGCTTCTTCCAATCATCGTCAGACATCTTTTCTGGCTTGACAGATACACCCTTAACGGGTCCATAAAGATCCTTACAATATAAGAGATCTTCCATCTTCGCTTTCCAAATCACTCAGTTATTTCCATTCAGACTGATCATGCTAATATTGTTGGTCATTGCCTCCATCGCTTCACACAAGTAAATTGTCGAGCACCTTGTAGATAACCTAATTAGTTCACAAGTCAAATTTAGGAAGATAGGGAGCAGACCATTGTCATCACCTATTGTTAAGCCAAATCTTAATCAGAATGTCCAATCAAAAACTTACTAACTTAACTCTGATATCAGTGTTGGGGAATAAAGGATATGATCAGAGAAACCAGTCTACAACAAAATCACAAAAATCTTCTCCCACTTGTGCAAGCAACAGAGAAAAATAGGAACAAAAAAAATAAAATAACAAGAAACAGTAAACAGTCACAAAACTCGCAGATTTTTACGTGGAAAACCACTCCAATGTGAAAGGGGAAAAAACCACGGGTCCGGAGACCACTGAAACCTTCCACTATAATCTTGGTTGAGTTATAGTTTTTCTTTCATTGATAAAATCAGAGGAACACCTTCTTCAAGAGAACAACCTCTCCTGGAATACAAGTTTTCAAAAGACAAACCTCTCCTAAACAAACTCCGAAACTTCACAAGCCTGAAGATTCTACCACGAATGGTCTTCACCGATGGCCTCGATGGATCGCCTCCTCCAAAACCTGGAGGCAAGCCATCTACCTCTTGTGACAGCAACAGAGTAGGGCGACAAGAACTCTTGATCTGACTCTCCCTGAATTACGGCTCAATAACTGTCTCTCAATTACTGCGTACCTTCTTGGAAGTTGATTCTGCCTATTTAGGACACAAGAGCGAGACTATCTTGACTCTTAGATCAACCCTAAAACAATATGATGGCTGAAGAGCCTCGTGTCAATCGACACAACGATATTTTCATGCCCACGGATCAAGTTACAAATCACAAAATGATATTGGCATGTCACAAAACGGTACAGAGGTCACAAGACACCTCAAAACGACATTTCATGGTCACACAACGATATTGTCGAGACTATGCAGGAAAATCGCTAACGCCGGCGGTATCAATCTGCCCAGCACACACTCCTGCTTCTGAGTCCAATTCTGAGTACCCCTGCTGGATCATTACTCTAACAAACTCCAGGTCAAGTCCACCTCCACATAAGAGGGACTGACCCAACAAGAACATCCATATAAACAAAAAAGTGGATGGAGTTCCTTAGGTGGGCGTTAAAAATGACAATTTAACCCTCACGTTCACGACCGTCACCACCGTGCCAAACGGAGCCTAAGGCTATATATATTGACCAAAGTTCCCAATAGACTGATGCCAGTTAGTGGACTAAAATCTCAGACCAACTAAAGTCCCATAGTGGAGCAAATATTACTAGACTAACTAATATCATGCATATCTTGGTAACACATCATTTTTTACCTTCAACATGGCTATTAAATATTCGCATTATTCGTCAAGTTACAATATCTCGATAATATTAGAGCATACGAGCATTACAACATGTTCATATTTCAGTAAATCTTAAATGGGATTAACTTATTATTATTGTTCATGTCTTAATTTAATTATATGCATTATCATTCTCACGGGTCAATAATCATGCATGAGCCTAATGACTCCAACCATCATAATCATTTGAATACAAGACACTGTTTTTTAAGGCTTTGTTTGGCGTGGCGGTGGCGCTTGTGAACGTGCAACTGTGGTCATGAATCGTCGTTCGTGAACGCGGACCTCACCAAAAAAATTTCATGCATTTTATGCTCAAAATTAATTCATTTTTTTGATAGCGGTCATACATAACCTTTGTCTTGCCAAACATACATTCTATAATAATAATATTTTTGACCCGTGCCAAAAGTACTAATACTTGAAACATTTTAGTATACATTAAATTTGGATATCCCAAGCTATATTAATCCTCACCTAGAACCTTCCTTAAAGTCGTCTTATAAGTTCGACAGAATTTTGCGAAGATTGGGGTGGGGGCTTCAATTTTATTTTTGACAATGGAAATGACTCTTATATAAATTGTCGTCATTTTGATCCGTCTTGCTTCCTCGGTTCCCGCAAATGTGCAACGACCTATACACCAGCAGATGAGCGCAACAGCATTTGTGTCATATCCAGCAAGCACGCTGATGCTTCCCAGCACGTCCGACGTGTCTGTTCCCTGCATCTGTCGTCTCAAGCTCCTCCACAATTCCTATCGCCAACGACGAAGACATCCATTTGGAAACATACTTGTCAATAGGAAGCAACAACGCTTGTAGTTTTGTTTTAGTCCTACCACTGTCCCATCATCCCTAGCCACAGCTGAAGCCTCCATCAATCTTCCCTTTGGCGTCCTACCAGCAGTGCCTGCTGTAAAAATTTATGGGAAACTGAAAACGAGGTCGCAGGAACACTCAGTCACAACCGAAGTCATGTAAAAAACAATAGCAATAGCAGCACAAAAGTTTCCAATTGAAATTAACTTCTTTTACAGAGCGAGATATATATTGCAAGACATGATTACAATGCAACCATGGGAAACAGAAATCTGTCACAAAAAGTTAACCACGCGGACAGCAAGTTGTAACCGCACAAATCGCTTAACAACCATCTGTGTCCGCCAAGACCGCCGAAGCTGCCTATCCGCGGCTAACCGCACGGACTGCTGTTATTGAAATGTTGAAGGAACACAAACAAAACTCGTCAATAGACCGGACTAATTGCTCTGCTTATCTGCAACTTTGAGGAAAAGATCAAGTCGCAGAGACTGTAACGACCTGGCCCGCTAGGAGCACAGCGCCGCCCGGCCCACCACACATCCCAGGAAGGCAACCTGGCAGCACGGGTGGTACAGCCGGAATCTACAAGGCTTGCAGGCCATACACCCCAAAACATCTTGCGCCTGTTTATCGGTCGCGTGCATTGTTGCAACGGGGTTTCGAACCTGAGACCTTGATAAGTAGCCTTTAGTATCGGTCTCGCTCCCCACACCAAGTCTATCACAAAATCGATCTACCTCTGGGGTGGTGCTCTAGGAAATTCATCGGGGAAAACGTCTTCAAACTCCGCCACAATTGACATGTTCCGAATAGACACCTTCGTAGAGTTGGTTTCGAGCTGCAGCTCAGCTGGTGATGAGTAGCGGTACTAAAGGCTACTTAAAAGGTCTCGGGTTCGAAACCCCGTGGCAACAATGCGCGCGACCGATAAACAGGCGCGAGATGCATTGGGGTGTACGACTTGCAGGTCTTGTACATTCCAGTTGTATCACCTGTGGTGTCAGGTTGTCTTCCTGGGCTGCGTGGTGGGCCGGGCGGCGCTGTGCTCCTAGCGGGCCAGATCGTTAAAAAAGTGCACTTTTATGTAACATTAACACATGTTCTATCAGTCTTGCCTTCTATCTCTCCCCCTCTTTTGTTTGTCGATCCTTGTTGAAATTTCTGAAACATAATATAAAATTAAACAAATTAAATACGCTCAAAAATAAAATATTAAAATAATTAAATTAAACTAAACTAAATTGTTTACTATGCGGAGCCAGTTCACCTCCAAAGCAAGTGCGGAGCCAGTTCACCTCCAAAGCATTCGCGTTCCAATTGACTAGATACGCTGCTGGAGATGAAAAAATTTTAGGTGAGTTATTCTCATCTAAAAATATGTGCAGTATTAAATATTGATCGTTGATTTGAAATATATCATTTGGCCCAAACGATATTAAATACTGACCGTTGATCAGTTTCAATCAATCGTGTTATTTCTGCAAGAAATCAACGGTCAGTATTTAATACTGCACCTATTTTTAAGTGAGAGTAACCCGTCTAAAAATTTTTTCCCAGGCCACAGTGCTCCCGCAAACAGTGAGCAATCTCATGCACCCTCGAAACATTAATGAACGTTCGAAACCCACTAGCCCTCAAAGCACTTCCTAGGCACTTGTCAATGAGGCTGCCCTTGTGCATGAGGCTGCCCTTGTGCGTGAACATGCTCAACCCTCCGGTGAAACTTTTGAGTGCACAAGTGCACCGTTCTTGCAACTTTCAAAATGTAACTCAAAAACTATTTGCAATATTATTTTAACGATAAAAAATAAATTAAAATACTCTTTCCCGCTCATTCTCTCTCTAGCATAGAAGGATTTTTTTTGAAACACGCTCATGATCCAAATTTACGTCTGGGTACGATATCGTTTCAATCTCCTAGCAAATTATTTCAATCTCTTGGAAGATCATTTTGATCTCCTAATTCGTTCACTCGTAAATGAGTGGATCAGCGAATTAGGAGATTAAGGCTTCATTTGTTTCGGCGGTGGCGGATCGATCCGGCGGGTGGAAACGGAGTGTTTGAAACGGAGGGGGAGGGGGGAGGGATGGCTGCTCCAAACGGAGCTTTTTGGGGCGTTTCTCAAGGGCGGGCGGGTGGAAACGGAGCAAACGCCGCCGGAGGTTCATTTGTTTACCGGCCTTCCGGCGGCGTTTGCCCAAAACGGAGCACCGAAACGCCCAAACAAATAGAGCCTAAAATAATCTCAAATGAGATTAAAATGATTTTGTGAGAGATCTTTTTGATATACAATGTATCCAGATAAAAATTTAAATCCAGAGTCTCATGTTGAAATAATTTTTTAGCACAAACACTAGCTAATTATTTAAAATAAAAAATTTGTGTAATAATTATGTATTTATGTCACATGAGTTTATTATTTATAATGTTGGAGCATTAAAACCAAGGCTCTGTTTAGAGGATCTTAATTTAAGATCTTGTTCATACAGTCAAGATTATTTGGCCGGTAAAGGAGCCTAAAATGCATTTGGTATAATTATCTCGGTAAAAAAAATTGTTTTACAGTTTTTTTACTTCGTTTGGAAAAGGAGCGGCAGCGCGGTGGGGGAAGCTGTACCCCGGAAAGCTGATCAAATGATTTCATTCCCCATGCACAATCATAGCCCTAATTATAGCCGGAGGTGGAGGGCAAAGTGGGAATTGGCGTTTTTATCAGCAAACAGACAAAGCCAGCACATGGGAATCACCATTGCAATCATGCTCATGAATTTATGATGATGGTAACGTCAAGAGACTCTTTGGTCTTTGCAATAATTTACAACCAAAAAAATGTGCCGGTGTTAAAAGTTAAAAGGATAATTTTAGGCGATTGTTATTAGCATTACACTTTTGGATATTCGCACAATTTTTACTATTAATTTTCTGTGCCTTTTGAAAATACTCCTTTTACATGCATTTTTAGGATAAATGTTCAACACGAAAGTTGTATATCTCGACGAGATCTACAACTTTCGTGTTGAACACTTTTCCTAAAAATGCATGTATAAGGCGTATTTCTAAAAGGCGCGAAATCTGAGCGTATTTCCTAATGTACGTCTTGTACATGCATTTTTAGGAAAAGTGTTCAACACGAAAGTTGTATATCTCGACGAGATATACAACTTTCGTGTTGAACACTTTTCCTAAAAATGCATGTACAATGAGTATTTTCAAAACACGCAGAAAATTAATAGTAAAAATTGTGCGAATATCCAAAAATGTAGTGCTAATAACAGTCGCCTAATTTTATATACACCTAAATTTCACCTAAATATTATAAAAAGTGGGCCCCACACACAATAAAATAATCCATCCCTACTTTTTTTGTGTTTTAGAGGTGTGAAAAAAGATCAAATAATATATTTTAGAATGTATGGGTCCCACTTTTTGTGACTTTTAGGTGAAATTTAGGTATTGGTAGTTCCGTCCAAAGTTAAAACACAACATGAATGACTATTATCAGTTTATCACACCAAAAAATCACATAAAAAAAGTTAAAACCCTAAATCTTCAAATAGACGAAAGCTTTAGCCCAGGGACGAAGCCAGAATTTTTTTTCACTGGAGTCAAAAAATAATAATATACAAATAAATTTAAAAAATATCAATATATATGAAAATAATTATCTCATAAGTCAGAATTAAAATACATTGAAAGTTGAAACATGATTTATAATTGATTGAATATGTTTGTATAGTTGATAATCACCTGCAAATTACATAAGTGGAAAAACTTAAATACATAAATTTTAAACATCATAAATTATTAAATTATAATAAACAACTTACAAGTGACAAATGACAATCAATTGATAATTTTTTAAGTGCCAAAAAGAAATTTCTCAAATTCCCTGTATCGTGAACCATTAAGGATTCCCAACCTGAGAGAGTGAGAGGCGCTGAGTGCTCTCAGACTCTCAGGCCTCAGCGCTTGAGAATAGGGAGAACTGTAGCCGCCACAATTTGTAATAATGTAACCACTAAGCAAGTATCAAGATCTGCAATCTGCAGAGGATCAGGAAAAAAAGAAGGAAATGTAGGAAATCCGGGGTGCCGAGAAGCAGAAATCCGAATATCGAATAACAAACACAGAACAAAAACAGAGCAGTCACAAACAACAAGATGTTACAGAGGTTCACACCAAAACCGGGCTACGTCCTCTCTCCCCTTCTTCTTCCTTCTTGTATTCACCAAAAAGAAACAGATTACAAAAGGTTGCAAGGATCAAATCCGATCCTACCTCTTCTCCTCTCTTCTGGACAAGAAACACCAAAGAAGAATACCTTCTGGATCGATCTCAACGAGATACCTCGTATCGTCTCCAAAAGAATCCGCCGCCACAGACTGCAATGAATCCGTATCCCTAAATCGGGACAAAAAAAACAACGTATATAAACGTCTGCCGGCCACCACGATCGTCGACCAAGCAAGACCGGTCGACGATCGTCGATCGTCGACCCAAAAGGCCGGTCGACGATCGCGACCCCGATCGTCGACCCAAAAGGCCGGTCGACGATCGTCGATCGTCGAACCAAAGGGCCGGTCGACGATCGTCGATCGTCGAACCAAAGGGCCGGTCGACGATCGACGATCGTCGAACCAAAAGTCCGGTCGACGATCGTCGATCGTCGAACCACAGCGTTCGACGATCGCTGATCCAAAAAATTCACATCAGAAAAATTTGGTCCGGGGGCGTTGCCCCCGAGCCCCCACCGGGGACGCTGTCCCCTGGACCCCTGCCCGCTGTCCGGTCAGCGGGACCTCCGCCGGGGCTGCCGCCCCCAGACCCCCGCTGTCGTGGGTCCCAGAGATGTCGAGGGGGGATCACACTTCGATTCCTCTAAGCTCACGTGGGCGAACCCGGTGTGAGAAACAAGAGGACCGGAAGTGTTCCACAACCCCAACAGGAAAGTCACGGCCGGAGTCCGGAGGGATCATGCGAACAGCGAACTGCGGTCTGTGAGGGAACTGGAAAGCAAGGACGGAGCCAGAATTTTTGTTCAGCGAGGTCAAAAAATAGTAACATACAAATGATTTTAAAAAATGTCAACGTATATGAAAATAATTAATTACCTCATAAGTCAAAATTAAAATTCATTGAAAGTTGAGACATTATTTATAATTGACTGAATACGTTTGTAGAGTTGATAATCACCTGTAAATTACATAAGTGGAAAAACTTAAATACATAAATTTTTAACATCATAAATTATTAAATTATGATAAACAACTTACAAGTGACAAATGACAATCAATTGATAAATTTTAAGTGTCAAAGAGAAATTTCTCAAACTCCATGTATCCTGAACCATTAAGGATTCCCAGCCTGAGAGAGTGAGAGGCGATGAGTGCTCTCAGTGCTTTTCAGACGCTGAGTACTCTCAGCGCCTGAGAGGCGCTGAGTGCTCTCAGGCCTCAGCGCCTGAGAATATGGAGAATTGTAGCCGCCACAATTTATAATAATGTAACCACTAACCAAGTATCAAGATCTGCAGTCTGCAGAGGATCAGGAAAAAAAGAACGAAACTCACAGCCGGAGTCCGGAGGGATCATGCGAACAACGAACTGCGGTCTGTGAGGGAACTGGGAAGCAGGGACGGAGTTAGAATTTTTGTTCAGCGGGGTCAAAAAATAATAATATACAAATGATTTTAAAAAATGTCAACATATATTAAAATAATTACCGAATAAGTCAAAATTAAAATACATTAAAAGTTGAAATATAATTTATAATTGACTGAATACGTTTGTAGAGTTGATAATCACCTGCAAATTACATAAGTGAAAAAACTTAAACACATAAATTTTTAACATCATAAATTATTAAATTATAATAAACAACTTACAAGTGACAAGTGACAATTAATTGATAAATTTTTTAGTGCAAAAAAGAAATTTCTCAAATTCCATGTATCCTAAACCATTAGTGATTCCCAGCCTGAGAGAGGGAGAGGCGCCGAGTGCTTTCTGTGCTCCTCAGGCGCGGGGTGCTCGCAGCGCCTGTGAGGCGCTGGGTGCTCGCAGCGCCTGAGAGGCGTTGGGTGCTCTCAAGCTCTCTGGCCCCAGCGCCTGAGAATAGGGAGAAATGTAGCCGCCACAATTTGTAATAATGTAACCACTAACCAAGTATCAAGATCTGCAGTCTACAGAGCATCAGGAAAAAAAGAAGGAAACTCACGACCGGAGTCCGGAGGGATCTTGCGAATAGCGAACTGCGGTCTGTGAGGGAACTGGGAAGCACCGGAGCAGCGATTTGATGCACACTGACAAGCAAGGAAGGTTGGGGCCTTGGGGGAACTGCCGAACTGGGGATTGGGGAAGGAAGAATTGCGGAAGACAGGAAGGGTTAGGCCTCGGGACTCAGCCGCTCCGGTGTTATAAGTTATAACTTATAACTAAATAATAATAATAAAATAAAAACTTATAACTAAATATTAATAAAAAAACAACTTTTAACTAAATAATAAATAGACAAATTATAAAACTCAGGGGGGTGAATTGACCCCCCTAGACCCTTGATACATCCGCCCCTGCTGGTAAGCACCGAAGCAGCGATTTGATGCACGTTGCCAAGCAGGGAAAGTTAGGGCCTTGGGGGAACTGCCGAACTGGGGATTGGGGAAGGAAGAACTGTGGAAGGCAGGAAGGGTTAGGGTTCGGGGCTCAGCCGCTCCAGTGTTATAAGTTATAACTTATAACTAAACAATAATAATAAAATAAAAACATATAACTAAATAATAATAAAAATAAAAAAACAACTTATAACTAAATAATAAATAGACAAATTATAAAACTCAGGGGGGTCAATTGACCCCCTGGACCCTTGATACATCCGCCCCTGCTTTAGCCGCTCTCCAACCCGATGGCGCTCTCTCCTCCCTATTTCGCGATTTTCACTGCCGCTCACGCCTGTTCGTGCTCGCCCTCAACTCTCTTGTCTGGCGAGTTTGTTGTTGTTCCTTCCAAATCGACGACGCCATCAGCGACGACGCCCTTTCCTTGCGACGACGACGCCCGCTCCTCTTGTTCGCGATTTGGACTGCTGCTACTTTCTCTGCCGAGTTCACAGTCGCCCTCTCCTCCTGTTCTTCTTTCTTCTCCGGCGACGACGCCCTTTCCATTCTGCCATATATTTTCATCAACACGAATTTTTGCGAATGATTGATATAAAATACAATCATTTTTCAATATGATCATATTCCAAAAAAATACATTCGAATATTTTCGTAAACAATGTACACCGTTAAAATCACGAAATGCACGATTGTTTTTACTCCACACGATCTATTATGATCACCGCGAGTTACCCATACATGAATATCTCTCATAATTTATACACCCATGAACTCATATAATTTATTTTATTTCCCTCCCATAATCATATCGTCAAGGTTTCAATGATAAATTTATTTACACACCAGCATGTTATTGACCCACAAAAAAACCAATTTATCATATTTGCACACAAATATGTTATTGGCACGCCAAATTTAGGAATGCACATGGATTGCTAGAAATAGGCTACCGGCAAGAAAGAGGCAAGAATCCTAAACACACTACGATCGAGAATGTGTGCCAATTCACCGAAAGAAAGGCTCCATCACTGCCTCCATGGTGAGTGCAGAAGATGGAACCTACACTGAGAATGAATGGCAAGGAGCTGAGATTGGAAATGAACCGGCGAGCGAGCGGCGGTGATGCGTGAGAGAGGTGGGAAGGACAACCTGCAGCAACCCATGAAGGAGTGGCACAAGCAAGTTTCTCTAGTCGGGCTGGTGTGCGTTTAAAGTAGAGGGGTGTTTAGAAATGATAAGATTTTGAAATTGATAGCTAATGTGCTGCTAGTCTACTTTTTTTAAGTAATAAATGTACAAGCAAGCTAATAATGTACATTTAAACTTACACATTCTCAAAATAAGTCATCAATTATGGGGGGGCAGATATGAACATAATACAAATCTTGACCAGCTTTTAATTTATTCAATTAAAACTCTTATATTATTATTATTTTGGTGTGTAATTAATAAATGTTGGGATTCAATTCACGTTACCATGATGATAAATTCATGACTATCATTGCTGTGGTGATTCCCAAGAAATGGACTCGTCCGGTTTACTCGCGAATTGAAAGACTAATGTCCAGCTGTTCACTTTCCTCCCTTCCTCCTCCCTCTATAATATAATTAGGGCTATGATTTGTGCATCGGGAATGAAATCATTTGATCAGCTGTGGGGGGCACAACACCGCCCCCACCACGAGGGAAAAAAATTTCATATGTCCGGCACACTGGAGGAAGGTGCACCTGTACTTTGTAGTTGGATCCAGCTTGCCCGCCGTTCAATGAAGAGTGTACTCGTCTTTTTTTTTTTAAAATTTGGTGTATGAGCGCAGCGCCCCTGATCCGCCCAATCCTTGGAGCAACTCCAACCGGCCTGCATTTCTCCAGAAATGCAGGCCGGAGCTCTCCAATGCTTCGGCATTGGAGGCTTTATTTTTAGAGGAGGCGGCATTTCCTCTCTCTTCTCCTCTATTTTTATAGGTGGGGGAGAGGAAATGCCGGACCTCTATTTTGTATTTTGTATTTTAATTAATTATTTATTATATTTAGAAAATAATTGTATTACACAATAACTTGTGTAGCCGATAAAATATTTTTCCAATCTTGACATATAATATATCAATTGATTTTTTTTTCGGGACCTACAAAACGAGACTAATAGTGCGACATGGCCTCTTAAAACCTTAACATGTAAAAAAAATAAAATAATACATATTATATATTATATAAACCTAAAATATATTTTATATAAATCTAAAATACATGTATACATATTATAAAAACCTAAAATATATTTTATATAAACCTAAAATACCTAAAATAAACAAAAATACATCATGTTCTATAAATATAAAGAACATGGTTGGAGTTGCTCTAACCATGTTCTCTATATTTAGAGAACTGTTGGGGTTCAGCCCCTAAAGGTGTAGTTTTTTTTGCAGTTTTTTAGGAGTTGCAACCTGGTTTTTGAGGTGGCTACCTTTTTTGTGCTGGTTGCTCTTTGGGCTAAGTGTGCAGTTTTTTATATTTAAAAACTGAGCAGTTTTTAAATATTAAAACTGCAAGTGTGCAGTTTGTCAAAATAGGCGTGGCCTTTTAAAACACTTCTTCTTTCCGATTTGAGAGTCTAGGTCTTGAGAAAGTAGCAGCCGGAACTCCCCAGCCCGCGCGCCGTCCTCGTCCGCCATCGCCGCGCCCGCACCGTTCGCCGGCCGCCATCGCCGCGCCCGCGCCGTCCTCGGCCGCCATTCCTGCTGCTGCAGGAAGTTTTGCCGCTGCTGTAGGCGGTTCTTCGCCGCTTGAAGAAGGTGTTTCCTCGGTGCTATTGGAAGGAGATTTCTCTACCGTTTCAAGCGCTTCTTCGTCTACGGTTTCAGGTGTACCCTTCTTGTCTTCGTTTGCTATTTTGCTTGAAGAGAGAGTAGGATTTTTATCCTTGTTGTAGAGAAGTTGTGGCTTGATCTTGGTGGTAGAGAGGAGTGGATTTGTGTGTCAAATCCGGAGGGCTTTCTAGGTTTTGGCAAACCTAGATAAATCTTGTAATCCTTATTTATTATAGTGGATTTTTCGTTGTGCCGTGTCCCGTGGTTTTTGACCTTCAAGTGGTGAAGGTTTTCCACGTATATCTCTGTGTTCATCTGTGGTGTTGTTTTGTTTTGCTTCTTATTGTGTTGACTCTATTGATCGGTGGGGGTTGCCGTTATCTTCGGACCCCCTCGTTCCCTAACAAGTGGTATCAAAGCCAGGTTCTTTGGCTAGTCGTTCTTATTTCTCGGTTTCTAACTTGGTGCGGTAGGTGACGACCATCGGTCCGCTCCCTATCCTCTCTTGTTAATCCCTTGAAATAAATCGACTTGTGGACCGTAATAGAGTTGTTTGAGAAAGCAATGGAACAGAACACAATGATGGTCAGTATGAATGGCAAGAATTGGAGCATCTGGAAGCCTCGGATGGAGGATCTCTTATATTGTAAAGATCTTCATGCCCCGTTGACGGGGAGACCTGCTTCAGTTAAGGATGATGAAGAGTGGAAGAAAATGGATCGAAAGGCAGTAGGGTTCATTAGACAGTGGCTCGATGACTCTGTTTTTCATCATGTTTCCACGGAGACCTCGGCTCAGGCACTATGGAAAAAGCTTGAAGCTTTGTACGAGCGGAAAACTGCAGGTAACAAGACATTTCTGATTAGGAAGCTTGTCAATTTGAAGTACCGGGAAGGTTCACAGATGACCGAGCATCTGAACCTTGCTCAAATTATTATCAATCAGTTGGAGTCCATGAAGATCACTTTGGAAGATGAACTCCAAGCTCTGATGATCCTTAGTTCTTTACCCGAGAGTTGGGAGACTCTAGTAGTGTCGTTGAGCAACTCAGCACCTGATGGCGTGGTAACCATGGAGATGGTGTCTGGTTGTCTCTTGAACGAAGAGCTAAGAAGGAAGGATTCTGGATCTTCCACTTCGGGTGTTTTTCTCATGGAGGGAAGAGGTCGGTCTGTGAAGAAGGATGTGAAGCACAGGGACAGTTCCAGGAGTAAGTCCAGGGGCAAGTCTAAGAAGGATATCGAGTGCTACTATTGTAAGAAGAAGGGTCATTTCAAGAAGGATTGCTTCCAAATGAAAATAGACCTGAAGGGCAAGACAAAGGAGGTTGGAGAATCTAGTGGTGATACGACGACTTCGATTGTGGAGGCTGAGCCGTCATGCTTGCAGTGCAGTGGGTCGTCTTGCCAGGACTTCGTTGACACAGACTGGATTGTGGACGGAGGTGCATCCTATCATTACACTCCTCACAGAGACTACTTCTATACCTATTCTGCGGGAGATCTTGGTGTGATCCGGATGGCAAATTCCGGTGAGTCGTTGATTGTTGGTAGTGGTGATGTCCACTTGGAGACTGAATTGGGGAAGATTGTTCTCAAGGGCGTCAAGCATATTCCTGACTTGAGAATGAATCTGATTTCCATTGGTAGGCTTGATGATGGTGGTTTCACAAGCATTGAAGGTGGAGGGACCTGGAGGTTGTTAAAGGGTTCCTTGGTAGTTGCCAGAGGAAGGAAGTGTTGTGGCCTTTATCGTACTAAAGCCAAGATCTGTGGTCCAAGTGTAAATGCGGCAGAGGGCGACTCTATGGAGTTATGGCATCGCAGACTTGGGCATATCAGCGAGAAGAACTTGAAGATCTTGGTGAAGAATAAGGTCCTTCCGGAGCTATCAGGAGGACTTCCTGATACGTGTACGCACTGCTTGGCCGGTAAGCAGAAACGTGTTTCCTTTGCTGATTCTGAACCAAAGAGGAAGGCGGAGTTACTATACTTGATACACACTGATGTGTGTGGTCCTATTGAGCCCAAGTCTGTGGGCGGAGCCGCTTACTTTGTGACGTTCATTGACGATCACTCCAGGAAAGTCTGGGCATATTCTGTGAAGCAGAAGAGTGATGTTCTAGCAAAGTTTGAAGAGTTCAGAGCGAAGGTGGAGAAGATGACCGAGAAGAAATAAAGCGAGTTCGATCTGGCAATGGGGGAGAGTACAATGGTGCCTTCGACGCTTACTGCAGAAGGCATGACATAGTACATGAAAGGACAATCCCGAGGACGCCGCAACAGAATGGGTTAGCAGAAAGGATGAACAGGACGATTATTGAGAAGATCAAATGTATGATTTCTCAAGCTGGCATTAGCAAACAGTTTTGGGCTGAGGCTGTGCAAACTGCTGTACATCTGATAAATCTGTCTCCTTCTGTACCTCTGAATGGTGATATTCCAGAGCGTGTTTGGTCCGGGAAGGAAGTGTCGTATGGACATTTGCGGGTGTTTGGGTGCAAAGTTCATGTTCATGTCCCCAAGGAAGAGAGATCGAAGCTTGATGAGAAATCCCGGGAGTGCATCTTGATGGGATTTCCCCATAAGCAGTTTGGCTATAGACTCCGGGATCCTGTGAACAAGAAAATGATCAGAAGCAGAGATGTGATCTTTGTTGAAGATCAAGTGGTTGGTGATCATAATGCTGCGGAGTCACAGGTTCCACAGTTTCCACCTGCGGAGGAGAGACTCTATGCTGATGATGGGTCAGTAGAGACTGTTGCTGATGATGGGCATGCTGAGGAGGAGTTGGACTTAGTGAGAGATGGTGAGCTTATTCCAAAGATGATGAGGAGATGATTCCAGATGCAGGGGGAGCTCTGCCAGTTGATGTACCACCCGTGGTGGAGGTTCCTCTTGTCAGATCTGAGAGAGTCAGAAGGCCCAATACCAGTATTCCCCTCATGAGTATTTTGCTTACAGATAGTGGAGAGCCTGAGTCCTATGTTGAGGCTCAGAGTGCTGAAGATCGTGAGGCTTGGACAGCTGCTATGGAAGAGGAGTTGTACTCCCTTCAGAAGAACGAGACGTATGATTTAGTCACATTGCCTAAAGGAAGAGAGCTTTGAAGAACAAGTGGGTCTTCAAGCTAAAGTTGGATGAAAGTTGCTCTCAGCCAAGGTACAAGACGAGACTTGTGGTGAAAGGTTTCAATCAGAAACAAGGTGTCGATTTCGACGAGATTTTTTCCCCAGTGGTGAAAATGTCCTCTATCAGACTGGTGTTGGTATGGCTGCCTCCATGGATCTTGAAGTCGAGCAGATGGACGTCAAGACGGCATTTCTGCATGGCGATTTGGAGGAAGAGCTATATATGGAGCAGCCCGAAGGCTTTGTGGCTAAGGGGAAGCATCATCTGGTCTGCCGCTTAAAAGAGCCTTTATGGATTGAAGCAGGCACCCAGGTAGTGGTATAAGAAATTTGACTCTTTCATGATGAAGAGCAAATTCCAACGGACCAGGGCTGATCACTGTGTGTATGTGAAGAGGACTGAGAAGATGTTCACTATTCTGCTGTTGTATGTAGATGATATGCTGATTGTTGGGATGACAAGGCCAGCATAGCTGAGTTGAAAAGGAGCTCAGTGAGTCCTTTGAAATGAAGGATTTGGGACCGGCAAGGAAGATCCTTGGAATGAAAATTACCAGGGACAGGATGTTGTCAACTATGGCTTCTCAGTCTGAGTATGTGAGAAAGTGCTGAAGAGTTCATGATGACAAGGTAAAACCCGTTGCTACTCCTCTGGCCGGGCACTTCAGACTTTCTAGTTCTCAAAGCCCTCATCTAGAAGAGGTGGAAGAGATGAGCCAAAATTCCTATGCATCCGCAGTGGGGAGCCTGATGTATGCTATGGTCTGCACTAGGCCAGACATAGCTCATGTTGTGGGTCTGTGAGCCGTTACTTGGCAAACCCAGGGAAAGTCAATTGGAGTGCTGTGAAATGGATACTTCGCTATCTCCGAGGTACCTCAGACCTTTGTTTACAGTTTGGTGGAGGTCCACCAGAACTTATTGGTACTCGGTTTCGGATATGTTAGAGATGTTGACACGAGGAGATCTACTTCTGATTCGTGGTCACTTTTGGAGAGGGAGCAGTGTCGTGGCAGTCAAGGCTTCAGAAGTACGTGACATTGTCGACGACGGAGGCTGAATATATTGCGTTGACTGAGGCGTCAAAGGAGTTTATTTGGATGAAGAAGTTCATCTAGAGCTTGATCTCCGACAGGACGTGTACACAGTTTTCTGTGACAGTCAGAGTGCTATATTTTGGCCAAAATCCCGCCTTTCACTCCAGGACGAAGCACATTGACGTGAAGTATCACTGGATTCAGGATGTTGTGGAGGAGAAACTGTTAGTGGTGGAGAAGATCCACACGGATGAAAATCCCTCGACATGATGACGAAGGTCGTCCCAAGGGAAAAGTATGATCTCTGCCGACGGTTGATCGGCATGATCCCCACTTGAAGGAGTCAAGGTGGGATACTCTCTTTATGGTCTGAAGGGGAGTTTGTTGGTTTCAGCCTCTAAAGGTGCAGTTTTTTGTGCAGTTTTTAGGAGTTGCAACCTGGTTTTTGAGGGGCTACCTTTTTGTGCTGTTGCTCTTTGGGCTAAGTGGGGCAGTTTTTTATATTTAAAAACTGAGCAGTTTTTAAATATTAAAACTGCATGTGTGCAGTTTGTCAAAATAGGCGTGGCCTTTAAAACACTTCTTCTTCCCGATTTGAGAGTCTAGGTCTTGAGAAAGTAGCAGCCGGAACTCCCCAGCCCGCGCGCCGTCCTCGGCCGCCATCGCGCGCCCGCACCGTTCGCGGCCGCCATCGCCGCGCCCGCCCGTCCTCGGCCGCCATTTCCGCTGCTGCAGGAAGTTTTGCCGCTGCTGTAGGCGGTTCTTCGCCGCTTGAAGGAGGTTTCCTCGGTGCTATTGGAAGAAGATTTCTCTACCGTTTCAAGGCTTCTTCGTCTACGGTTTCAGGTGTACCCTCTTGTCTTCGTTTGTTATTTTGCTTGAAGAGAGAGTAGGATTTTTATCCTTGTTGTAGAGAAGTTGTGGCTTGATCTTGTGGTAAGAGGAGTGGATTTGTGTGTCAAATCCGGAGGGCTTTCTAGGTTTTGGGCAAACCTAGATAAATCTTGTAATCCTTATTTATTATAGTGGATTTTTCGTTGTGCCGTGCCCCGTGGTTTTTGACCTTCAAGTGGTGAAGGTTTTCCACGTATATCTCTGTGTTCATCTGTGGTGTTATTTTGTTTTGCTTCTTATTGTATTGACTCTATTGATCGGTGGGGGTTGCCGTTATCTTCGGACCCCCTCGTTCCCTAACAAGAACATGGTACAATGGGGATCTCTAAATATAGAGATCCCCATTGGAGATGCTCTATCCAAAGCTCTGAGAAAAACGCCTTAAAGGAAGTTTTAAAAAGGTGATCAGACGGCACTGATCTCACCCGCACCCTCATTTCGTGCATCTTACGCATCAAAAAAATCCCCCACCCAGCCTCACACTCTATCGTGTCACTTTATTAAGAAGAAATTGATCAGTTTGTGCTGCTACAATGCATGATGTAACAAAATTATGTCTGTATAACTTTTTATGGTCGTCGGATTCTAGACCAAAATTAATTCTGGCCTTACGATCAAATGTTCTGTGAGAGAAAAGATGATCAGAGCGAGATGCGAGGATGCTGAGGGAGAACAAGATGGAGGGAGAGGGGAACAACAAATGAGCGAGAAGGCCGAGGGCAAACCCGTCCAAGATCTTCGCGGAGCTGAGGAATTTGAAGCATACCTATCTCCTCCTACATGAAGCCCCGTTAAGTTCTGGCGAGAGGTAAAAGCTTCGGTCTCATTGGAGTTTAGTCTCCTTGGGTTCTCCAATCCAATTATGTTACCTTCTTCCTTATGGACTATTGGATCTTGCATTCACCCTCATGGCCTATATGCTTGTATAGCTCTTCATATAATTGAAGAGTGACAATGAAAAATCTAAACTTTTTAAATATAATCGTAGTCCAATTGTGTTTTATTGGCATCAAGCTTTTTGCGATGAAACAGTTCCTCGCCTCATGCTCGAAATGACAAGACAAAACGGTCCTCGTTTTGATTGCATATCACTCATAAAAAACAGCGACAATGATGAAAATTAAAGAGGTACAAGCCGAGACATTTGCCATGGTGAGGAGTGTTATTTTTTGTTTGAATCCGTTCATCGGATTATGAATTTATTAGGAATTCATATTCTTTTCCATTATGCAGTACAGCCTAGAAACAAAAAGGAATAAAGAAAAAAAAATTTCTTTTCCTGGGTATCCATGGGATGCAAATTAGGGGAGGCGCATATTGGAAAAGCAATAACGCCTGTAGATTTTCAATTTGAGAGCCGCTTGTAGCCTTTTAAAGGTGAGAGCCGCATGTAGCTTTGAATTGGAGAACCGCGAGCCACATGAAGCAATTCAGAGGAGAAGTCCGCCTGTGAGGGAAGAATAGGGCCGGCTGTAGCCTTGGAAGAATTGACTCTCTCTCCTCTTCTCGCTCTCCGTTCGTGCACTCGAGTGGTCGTCGGCCGAGGCTCGTCGCCGTCTTGGAGGAAATAACCGCCGACTTTGAGAGAAGTGTTGCCGTCGGGCTTGGTGAGTTTGCCGCCGGCATTGCAGTGGATTTCCTTGAAGTTGAGAGCGTGGCGTCGATGGCGTGCGCGTGTGCAGTTAGCCTCGACGGAGGTTTCTCTCCGGTGGTGGCGTTGTTCTCCGGTGGCGGTGCGGCTGAACGTCGGACTTCAACGTTGAAGGTTCGGTGAACCTTGTGCGTCCGCAAGGCGGATTGCAGTGCGGATCTCAAATTCTCGTCGCGGATCGTACTGTCTGGTGCATCCACGGCGTATTCACCGGATGGTCATTTTTCCCATGTTTTTCTTTGTATTTGAATTTATATTTTAATTATATAAATTTTGTGGTCATTTTCTGTGTTCTAGTAACTTGCATAATATATAGCTGTGACTTGTTTGTACCGAATTTTACAACAAGTGGCATCAGAGACAGGTTCCGTGTAGGTGACTGATTGGACGTTCTGGTTTGGTTTGGTCAACGGTAGGTGACGACATCGGTCTGCTCCCTATCTTCCCAGATCTGATCCGTGAATTAATCAGATCATCTAGAGTACTGCAGCAGCTATGGCAGCGAAGAACACCGTGTTGGCCAGGTATCGGTGGAGAAATTTGACGGCGGCGGGAACTTTCGCCTCTGGCAAATTCGGGTCAAGGATATGCTGGTTGAGCAGGGATTGATCCAAGTTCTGCGGGGACGTGATTCTTTGCCCCTCCGGTGAAGGATTCTGAGTGGACGGAGATGGATGAGCGTGTCACTAGCGCTATCAGAATGTGCGTCGACGACAAGGTGCTGTTCAACATCGGTATCAAAGAGTCAGCTGTCACGTTGTGGGAGAAGCTGGAGGGACTCTACATGAGCAAGTCGTTGACCACGAGGCCGTTACTGAAGCAAAGATTGTACAGCCTGAAGATGCAGGAAGGTGGTAACCTGCAGGAACACTTCAAAATGTTCGATGGACTTCTGAGCCAACTGCATGTGGTTGGTGTGAAGGTGGAGGAAGAGGACAAGGCCTTATTGCTTCTTACCTCGCTCCCGGCGACGTATAAGCATATGCAGACCACCCTGCTGTATGGGAAGGATACATTAGACGTGGAGCAGATCACGTCTGCGTTACTGTCCAATCAGATGCTGTCAGACCCCGCTCCTGAGGGTGAGCATGCTTTGGCAGTAGGAGGATGACGAGGGAGGCAGTTCGAGAAGGGTCCTGGAAGTGCACGGGCCAGATCCGCATCGAGAAAGGCAGTGACGTGCTACCATTGCAAGCAGAGTGGCCATATCATGAGAAATTGTCCGCAGCGTGCGCAAATTTCTGGGGACGTCTAGGGTGCGGGCAAGGCGGCGGTAGCTACAGCAGATGATAGTGATGTGTCTCTCCTCATCACCGAGAGTCCATGTGACTCTGATAGCTGGGTACTGGATTCTGGTGCTTCGCAGCACATTTGCTCAGATGCTACGATGTTCAGTTCACTGGAGGTGGCGACTAGGTCAGTCTTTCTGGGTGACGGCTCAGCATGTGAGGTCACGGGGACAGGGACGGTGGACATCAGGACGCATGACGGAGCAGTGCGTAGGCTTGAGCGGGTACATCTGGTACCCAAGCTGCGCAGGAATTTGATATCGTTGGGCAGACTAGACTCCAGAGGATGCAGTTTTGCGGCGAGAGGTGGAGTTCTGACGGTGACGCGAGGACGCACCGTGCTCATGCGAGCTATGCAGTGCGGTAGTCTTTACCGGCTGATGGGGACCACGATGCGAGATGGTGTGCTCATGATTTCTGCGGCTGACAGAGTTGATGGTCGAGGTGGTGCAGGAGATCGCCCTTTTGGTTGTCTGACTAGGCGAGTCAGATTCAGCGATCCAGTTGCGTCGACATTCAGAGATTGTGCCCTAGCAGGGATGAGTCGACTGGAGCAGGTCGGCTGACACCTCAGGTCCTTGAGGTGGTGCTTCGTGCAAACTCGTGTTACGTGCAGTGTTGCTTCGCGCAGTTGATGCCTAGTGCAGATGGTGCTTTGTGCAAGGAGTGTTATGTGCAGGTGGTGGCTCCGGATCTCGAACCAAGGTGGTGATTGTTATTTTTGGTTTGAATCTGATTCAGCGGATTATGAATTTATTAGGAATTCATAATTCTTTCTCCTTATGTCGTACAGCCTAGAAAACAAAAAGGAATAAAGAAAAATTATTTTTTTCTTTTCCTGGGTATCCATGGGATGCCAAATTAGGGGAGACGCATATTGGGAAAGCAATAACGCCTGTAGATTTTCAATTTGAGAGCCGCCTGTAGCCTTTTAAAGGTGAGAGCCGCATGTAGCTTTGAATTGGAGAACCGCGAGCCACCTGTAGCAATTCAGAGGAGAAGTCCGCCTGTGAGGGAAGAATAGGGCCGGTTGTAGCCTTGGAAGAATTGACTCTCTCTCCTCTTCTCGCTCTCGTTCGTGCACTCGGAGTGGTCGTCGGCCGAGGGTGCTCGTCGCCGGTCTTGGAGGAAATAACCGCCGGCTTTGAGAGAGGTGTTGCCGTCGGGCTTGGTGGAGTTTGCCGCCGGCATTGCAGTGGATTTCCTTTGGGGTTGAGAGGCGTGGCGTCGACGGCGTGCGCGTGTGCAGTTAGCCTTGACAGAGGTTTCTCTCCGGTGGTGGAGTTGTTCTCCGGTGGTGGTGCGGCTGAACGTCGGACTTCGACGTTGAAGGTTCGGTGAACCTTGTGCGTCGGCAAGGCGGATTGCAGTCCAGATCTCAGATTCTCGCCGCGGATCGTACGTGTCCGGTGCATCCACGGCGTATTCGCCGGACGGTCATTTTTCCCCTGTTTTTCTTTGCATTTGAATTTATATTTTAATTATATAAATTTTGTGGCTGTTTTCTGTGTTCTGGTAACCTGCATAATATTATAACTGTGACTGCGTTTTGTACCGGATTTTACAACAAGGAGCACAAACAAAACATACAACAATCCAGATTTACACGCCGATCATTCTCATCTACAGGCCCCTTTCTTTCTGTTACGCGTGCCTCCCTTCCCGTCAATTATGCCTCCACCATTAACGTCTATTTTGGCGCTGCTATTTTTGAACACCACTCCAAATATGCAACTTCTCAAATTCAGACAATTATGAAAGAGCATTGGTTATAGAATATATTTTCCTTTCGTTGATGTAGGAGATTTTTTGGAAAGAAATTTTTTCTCTTTTCTTGATTGGATCCAGCTGGCACCACCTCTCTAATCGATTTTAGAGCTCTTCTCACATATAAAAGGAGTGGCCGACCATCCATGTGAGTAGAGCAGCAGTTTTCCGGCAGAGAGATATTCGGCTTCTTCGACTCGGTCGGCTTCTTCCTCTCGGTCGGCGAGTTCTTCTCGTCGTCAAGTTCTTATCTCGCTGTCGGAACTATTTTCTCGTCGCAACGTGTACGACTGAACCTTGGAGGATTCGACCTTTTGAACTAAGGCTGAACTGAATCACCTAACCTTGAACTGAGACTGAACTTAAATTGCCCCAAGCCACATTTCCCCCACTATTTTGATTAACCGGTCTTTGGGCATTTCTTTTGTTAATGGATCAGCCAGGTTATCTTTCGATCGCACATTGATCAAGGTGATAACGCGTTGTTCTTTCAGATAATTCAATAGATCACGTATTAGTCGTACATGTATTCTCTTAGTATTAAAGAGGACATTTTTGACGACTTGAAGTGCTGCATGATTATCACAGTACAGACTTAAAGAATTGTCTTGTAACCTAGACAAGAGAATGTCGAAAATCAAATTCCTGATCCAGTCTGCCTCTTCACCAATCGAAGCTAAGACAAATAACTCAGTTCCATAGACGACAAAGTTATACAAGTCTGTTTTTTGGATTCCCAAGTAACAACAACTCCACACAGTGAATATAAATCCACTTGTAGACTTACTTGTACAACCCCGTATTCGCGAAGAGTAGACCCTAAACAAGGCATGCACGTTTTTAAGCTTTTTAGGAGTTTTGCACTCCTAGGGGCCAATTTTGGGTGAACATGTAGAACATACTAGTAGGGGGAGAAAATATTTCTCCCCCCCCCCCAAGGCACTCTTGAGAAGTCGGTCAACTTGCCGTCCAAGCCACTCTCCTCCCTCCCACCCCAGCTCCCTCCCTGGCCCACAGGCCGCCGACTCCGCTCCCCCAGGCCGCCGAGCTCACCACCCCAGGCCGATCACCCCACCCCGAGCTCACCCCAGGCCGTCGAGCTCCCCCAGGCCGCCGAGCTCACCCCAGCCGCCAGCCCACAGGCCCCGAGCTCCCCCAGGCCGCCGAGCTCACCCCAGGCCGCCGACTCACCCGCTCACCCCAGGCCGCCGAGCTCACCCCAGCCGCCGACTCACCCAGCCGTCGAGCTCACCCCAGGCCGAGCTCACCCCAGGCCGCCGAGCTCACCCAGGCCTCCGAGCTCCCCCAGGCCGCCGAGCTCACCCCAGGCCGCCGAGCTCACCCCAGGCCGCCGAGCTCCCCCAGGCCGCCGAGCTCACCCAGTCCCAGGCTGCCGAGCTCACCCAGTCTGCCGAGCTCACCCAGTCCGCCGAGCTCCCTAGGCCGCTGAGCTCACCCAGTCGGCCGAGCTCACCCAGTCCGTCGAGCTCCCCAGGCCGCCGAGCTCACCCAGTCCGTCGGGCTCACCCAGTCCGCCGAGCTCCCCAGGCCGCCGAGCTCACCCTGTCCGCCGAGCTCACCCAGTCCGCCGAGCTCACCCAGTCCGCCGAGCTCCCCAGGCAGCCGAGCTCACCCAGTTCGTCGAGCTCACCCAGTCCGCCGAGCTCCCCAGGCCGCCGAGCTCACCCAGTCTGCCGAGCTCACCCAAGCCGCCGAGCTCACCTAGCCCCCGCCCCCGTCCAGCCCGCCGCCACCCACCCCAGGCCGCCGAGCTCAACCAGGTCGCCGAGCCGCCAGCCCCCCCCCCCCCAGGCCGCCGAGCTCACCCCAGGCCGCCGAGCTCACCCCAGGCCGCCGAGCTCACCCCAAGCCGCCGAGCTCCCCCCATGCCGCCGAGCTCACCCCAGGCCGCCGAGCTCACCCCAGGCCGCCGAGCTCCCCCAGGCCGCCGAGCTCACCACAGGCCGCCGAGCTCACCCCAGGCCGCCGAGCTCACCCCAGGTCGCCGAGCTCCCCCAGGCCACTGAGCTCCCCCCAGGCCGCCGAACTCACCCATCCCCAGGCCGCCGAACTCACCCAGCCCAAGCCGCCGAGCTCACCCAGTCTGCCGAGCTCAACCATTCCGCTGAGCTCACCCAGCCCAGGCTGCCGAGCTCGCCCCTTGCCGCTTGCTCGCCCGGCTCGAGGGGCTGCCCCTGGAGGACTGCATTTAGCTATTTAGAACAGCGGGATTTGGCTGTTGGCAGACCAATTTGGGGGCATTTCAGTAATTTCAGAGCAATGGAGGTTAGTTATTTGCAGACCATTCCCAGAAAACTATAAATAGACCCCCTTGGGTGCCTTTGAGGAGGGACTTTTCCTTGCTTCCTCCTCCCTTAGCTTCTTCTTAGTAGAGTAGAGAGAGCTCCTCCAAGGCACCCTAGCTCGAACATTGGCTAGGGAGGGGAAGTGCTCCGGCAGCCTTCCGGGTGTGAGGTGGGACCTCCACGCTAGAGCCGAGGGTCTATTTCTAGCTTCTTGATCTTTGGTCCGTGATGTTCCTCTGGGTGCAGTGGGTGTGAGGTCACCCCTTTCTAGGGACCCCGAACTCCACAGAGACCAAATCTTTGGTTTCAACATTTTGGTGCGGTGAGCGTGGAGAGTGACCAGCACAGAATATCTCGGGAGAGTGTCATGACAGGAGGTCAAGGAGGTAGTGATGATCTCGGCGAGCTCCCCAGCTCAGGACCCTTTGTGGGAAGGCAAGAGTTCATGGCCTCCATCCAAGGCATCATGGAGATGCTGCATAGCATTGCTCCTCAGGGTGGAAGCTCCACCCCGACCCCCCAGGAGTTAGCTCCCCCTCTCGACGAGCCGACTCCCAGGGGTCTAGGCGAGATGACCCCAGTGGGGAGAGAAGGAAGTGCACCAGGAAGAAGGCCAGGGAAGGAGAGGATGGTAGATGGGGTCGAGCGAGACCTCACCGGCCGGGAGCTGTTCTCCAGCCCGGCGAGTACCAACCTCCCAGGCAAGCCGACCGCGCGAATAGAAGTGGCGAGACCACCCCTTAGGGGGTCACCCTTCAGTGAGCTGATTATCTCAGCTCCCGTTCCCGAGGGGTTCAGAGAGCCAGACATGGCTTACTATTCCGGGAAGGATGATCCCGTCCAGCACCTGCAATGGTTCGAGGATGCGGTCTCCATCAGGCCGATGACAGATGCCTTCAAGTGTCGCCTCTTTGCGATCACGTTGAAGGAGAAGGCAAGGGACTGGTTCCATCAACTCCCTCCAAGGTCGATCTACGAGTTCGAGTACTTGAGCCGGAGCTTCCAGCTTTGCTTCTCCACCTCCAAGAAGAGGAAGAGGAGTCCTGAGTCCATCTTCCTGATAAGACAGGGGGTCGAGGAGTCGCTGGCCCGCTACGTTGATAGGTTCCAAGAAGAGATCCTGGAGGTCCAGGAGATGCCAAGGTATGCTCTCCAGATGGCCTTCACCGTTGGGCTGAAGGAGGGCTTCTTCAAGATGAGCTTGACCCGGAAGGCCCCCCTTTCCTTCGAAGAGCTGATGGAAAGGGCGGCAGAGGAGATAGCCATGGAGGCGGCCAACTCGTCATTTGTCAAAAAGATGGCAATGCTAACAGAGGCGGAGTCGAAGGAGCAAGGAGGCTCGAGACATCAGGAAGGAAGAAGGAGAGAGGAGCAGAGAGCTCAGGGTTCCAGGGACAGGAGGGCCCAGAACCAGGTTGGAGGCAGCAGGGAGGACCCATTCAGGGTCCAGGAAGAGGTCACAACCAAGGTGGGGGGATTTTCATGAAGGCCGAGGGAGGTTCAACTTCCAAAGGCAAGCCCCTAGACAACTCCTACCCCCACCACAGCAAGCGATGGAAATTGGTCGAAGGGAGAGGAGGAACCGCACGGGAAGGAGAAGAGTCAGAGTAGAGTTACCCTACTATGAGTTCCACCAGGAGGAAGGCCACACAACATCTACTTGCCCCGAATTTCTGGAGTTGAGAAGGACAAGAGCTCCAACACCGCAACCTCATCAGCCTCAATAAGCGCAAGACCCGGTGCGGATTGAAGAAGTCCGACCCGAGGCAGCAGAGGAGAGATGTGAGGACAGGGTTGATGTGGGCACCCGAGGAAGGATCGGATGATTCACAGGGGAAGAGGGAGGTAAGAGAGAAGTGAATCATCTCTTTGTAATGAACTTAGCTTGCGTTGTATCAGCTATGATTAATGGTAGAAACCACCGAAAAATATTTATGGTCCATAAAAGGTCTCACCCCGAGATGGATTCCGCTGCCAGGCTCTCACTAGCTGGTAGGGCAGGTTGATCTCTCGTGGAAGCCAAGTCCTTTTAGCTCCGAGATGGATTCCACTGTCAGGCTCTCACTAGCTGGCAGGGCAGGTTGATCTCTCGTGGAGGCTAAGCCCTTTTTGCTCCGAGATGGATTCCGCTGCCAGGCTCTCACTAGCTGGCAGGGCAGGTTGATCTCTCGTGGAGGCTAAGTCCTTTTAGCTCCGAGATGGATTCCGCTGTCAGGCTCTCACTAGCTGACAGGGCAGGTTGATCTCTCGTGGAGGCTAAGTCCTTTTAGCTCCGAGATGGATTCCGCTGTCAGGCTCTCACTAGCTGGCAGGGCGGGTTGATCTCTCGTGGAGGCTAAGTCCTTTTAGCTCCGAGATGGATTCCGATGCCAGGCTCTCAATAGCTGGCAGGGCAGGTTGATCTCTCGTGGAGGCTAAGTCCTTTTAGCTCCGAGATGGATTCCGCTGTCAGACTCTCACTAGCTGGCAGGGCAGGTTGATCTCTCGTGGAGGCTAAGTCCTTTTAGCTCCGAGATGAATTCCGCTGTCAGGCTCTCATTAGCTGGCAGGGCAGGCTGATCTCTCGTGGATGCTAAATCCTTTTAGCTCCGAGATGGATTCCGCTGCCAGCCTCTCACTAGCTGGCAGGGCGGGTTGATCTCTCGTGGAGGCTAAGTCCTTTTAGCTCCGAGATGGATTCCGCTGTCAGGCTCTCACTAGCTGGCAGGGCAGGTTGGTCTCTCGTGGAGGCTAAGTCCTTTTAGCTCCGAGATGGATTCCGCTGCCAGGCTCTCACTAGCTGGCAGGGCAGGTTGATCTGTCGTGGAGGCTAAGTCCTTTTAGCTCCGAGATGGATTCCGCTGCCAGGCTCTCACTAGCTGGCAGGGCAGGTTGATCTCTCGTGGAGGCTAAGTCCTTTTAGCTCCGAGATGGATTCCGCTGTCAGGCTCTCACTAGCTGGCAGGGCAGGTTGATCTCTCGTGGAGGCTAAGTCCTTTTAGCTCCGAGATGGATTCCGCTGTCAGGCTCTCACTAGCTGGCTGGGCAGGTTGATCTCTCGTGGAGGCTAAGTCCTTTTAGCTCCGAGATGGATTCCGCTGCCAGGCTCTCACTAGTTGGCAGTGCAGGTTGATCTCGCGTGGAGGCTAAGTCCTTTTAGCTCCGAGATGGATTCCGCTGCCAGGCTCTCACTAGCTGGCAGGGCAGGTTGATCTCTCGTGGAGGCTAAGTCCTTTTAGCGCCGAGATGGATTCCGCTGCCAGGCTCTCACTAGCTGGCAGGGCAGGTTGATCTCTCGTGGAGACTAAGTCCTTTTAACCCCGAGATGGATTCCTCTGTCAGGCTCTCACTAGCTGGCAGGGCAGGATGATCTCTCGTGGAGGCCAAGTCACCCAGGCCGTGTGAGCCGGAAGCTAAGTGTTTCTTACCCCGAGGCCGTCCCGTCACCCAGGCTCCCATTAGCTGGCTTGACAGGTTGACTCTCTTGGGAGGGGCCAGGTACTTTTCGGGTCAAGGCCACTCCGCGAATACGTTGGGTTGGATGTTTCTTTCCGAGCTTGTGCCAACCTCGAAAAGAGCGGGGATTGTGTACAACCCCGTATTCGCGAAAAGTGGACCCTAAACAAGGCATGCACGTTTTTAAGCTTTTTAGGAGTTTTGCACTCCTAGGGGCCAATTTTGGGTGAACATGTAGAACATACTAGTAGGGGGAGAAAATATTTCTCCCCCCCAAGGCACTCTTGAGAAGTCGGTCAAGCCGTCCAAGCCGCCCCAGCCCACAGGCCGCCGAGCTCCCCCAGGCCGCCGAGCTCACCCCAGGCCGCCGAGCTCACCCCAGGCCGTCGAGCTCCCCCCAGGCCGCCGAGCTCCCCCCAGGCCGCCGAGCTCACCCCAGGCCGTCGAGCTCCCCCCAGGCCGCCGAGCTCACCCCAGGCCGCCGAGCTCACCCCAGGCCGCCGAGCTCACCCCAGGCCGCCGAGCTCACCCCAGGCCGCCGAGCTCACCCCAGGCCGCCGAGCTCCCCCATGCCGCCGAGCTCACCCCAGGCCGCCGAGCTCACCCCAGGCCGCCGAGCTCCCCCCAGGCCGCCGAGCTCACCCATTCCCAGGCCGCCGAGCTCACCCAGTCTGTCGAGCTCACCCAGTCCGCCGAGCTCCCCAGGACGTCGAGCTCACCCAGTCGGCCGAGCTCACCCAGTCCGCCGAGCTCCCCAGGCCGCCGAGCTCACCCAGTCCGCCGAGCTCACCCAATCCGCCGAGCTCACCCAGTCCGCCGAGCTGCCCAGGCCGCCGAGCTCACTCAGTCCGCCGAGCTCACCCAGTCCGCCGAGCTCCCCAGGCCGCCGAGCTCACCCAGTCCGCCGAGCTCACCCAGGCCGCCGAGCTCACCTAGTCCGCCGAGCTCACCCAGGCCGCCGAGCTCCCCCCAGGCCGCCGAGCTCACCCCAGGCCGCCGAGCTCACCCCAGGCCGCCGAGCTCACCCCAGGCCGCCGAGCTCCCCCCAGGCCGCCGAGCTCACCCCAGGCCGCCGAGCTCACCCCAGTCTGCCGAGCTCACCCCAGGCCGCCGAGCTCACCCCAGGCCGCCGAGCTCACCCCAGGCCGCCGAGCTCACCCCAGGCCGCTGAGCTCACCCCAGGCCGCCGAGCTCCCCCAGGCCACCGAGCTCCCCCCAGGCCGCCGAGCTCACCCAGCCCCAGGCCGTCGAGCTCACCCAGCCCCAAGCCGCCGAGCTCACCCAGTCTGCCGAGCTCAACCAGTCCGCCGAGCTCACCCAGCCCAGGCCGCCGAGCTCGCCCCTTGCCACTTGCTCGCCCGGCTCGAGGGGCTGCCCCTGGAGGACTGCATTTAGCTATTTAGAACAGCGGGATTTGGCTGTTGGCAGACCAATTTGGGGGCATTTCAGTAATTTCAGAGCAATGGAGGTTAGTTATTTGCAGACCATTCTCAGAAAACTATAAATAGAACCCGTTGGGTGCCTTTGAGGAGGGACTTTTTCTTGCTTCCTCCTCCCTTAGCTTCTTCTTGGTAGAGTAGAGAGAGCTCCTCCAAGGCACCCTAGCTCGAACATTGGCTAGGGAGGGGAAGTGCTCCGGCAGCCTTCCGGGTGTGAGGTGGGACCTCCACGCTAGAGCCGAGGGTCTGTTTCTAGCTTCTTGATCTTTGGTCCATGACGTTCCTCTGGGTGCAGTGGGTGTGAGGTCACCCCTTTCTAGGGACCCCGAACTCCACAGAGACCAAATCTTTGGTTTCAACATTACTGTTATCAACTTTTGAAAATCACGAGACATCAGAGTATCCATCCACAGTAGAAGGGTGACCGGTGTAGCACAAAGCATGATCTTTAGTATATCTTAAGTATCTCATCATCATGTCTAGGGCATCCCAATGCTCTTTGTCTGAGATACTAGTAAAGCGACTCGGCATGAAAATAGAGAAGGCAATGTCTGGTCTTGTACAACTTGTGGCGTACACGAGATTACTAATGATCTTCGAATAATTAGTCAATGTTGGTCCCTTCAATCGGACGCAACTTGACGTTTTGATCAAATGACGTCTCTACATGCCTACAGTTTTTATAACCTCCGGTATAAAGAATTTGATGTACATAGTGAGCTTGACTAAGAGTAATGCAACTCTTGTCCACTTTAACTTTTATTCCTAAAAGAGTATCAACGGGACCAAGGACCTTGATGTCAAATGCTTTTGCAAGAGTGAATTTGATATCTCTTACAACAGCAAGATCTGACTGTTGAAACCGAGAATTCAGTCTCTATGGAGTTCACCCTTGGGGAAGGGGTGATCACACACTTACTTCTCTCTAGCGAGCCAAACAACCAAAGAAAGAGAGTAGGGGACAGACCCAAGGGCTCGACGTGCAGGTCCCACCACACACCCAGAAGATCTTAAATCGCTTCCCCTCCTTAGCTAGAAGCCGAGCTAAGGATACCTCAGAAAGCGCAAGAAGACTGGGGCACAAGTAAAACGTGCCTTCTGAGGTCCCCCCTGGGTCTATTTATAGTTTTTTGAGAACGGCCTGCAAATAGCCAAACTCAACTGTTCTAAACAGCTATATGCAGCCAAAAGCGGCCTGCCAACAACACAACTCTGATGTACTGGGGGCGCTATTGGCAGCCCTGTAAGGGCATTTAGGTAATTTTTCCTCTGAGCCCCACTGGGCAGGTTTCAAGGATCTGGGGGTCGGCTCGCCACTCTAATGGGCGGACGCGACCTGGCTCCCGCAGCTCGCCTTTCATCCTTAGGTGAGCGCTAGCTGGTCCGCAATGGCTTGCCTACCCTATTCAGAGGTGGGCTGGCGACGAGATCACCTAGGCGAGCCCGAGCTGGATGAGCTGGCTTGCGCAGCTCGCCCGGCTGGCCCTGGTAAGAGTGAGCTGACCATCTGGACTCGCCCTCCCAGTGTACTAGCGTGGGCCGGTCTCCTTGGCTCGCTCGCTTGGCCTGGTGGGCCCACTTGGCGAACATGGGGTTGTACACAATCTCCGCTATTTTTGAGCTTGGCAAAGCACGGAAAGAATCATCCAACCTCCAGTGTTCGGCGAGTGCTTTGCTGAACTGGAGAGAATCTTTTGGTGGGTCCCACTAGTATGGTATAAATATGTCACAGGGCCTTCGAGAAAAATAGAACCTTTCGTTAACCTCCCTTGCTACTGTAGCTGAACGATGCCTGTGTTTGAAGAGATGCGAGCGCGTCTAGAGGCCGCAAGGGAGGCGACAAGGGAGCAAGTTCTTGACGTCGTAGCATGGTTGCCGTGCGGATCGCCTAGCTCCCTCTTCAGGCCGAAGAAAGGGAAGATCGTCAGGCGGTCTCCTGCAAACGACCCCCTGTGGTCCATCTCGGCAGCCTGTGGCGAGGTCGCCTATGAGATATGCAGACCTCCTGCCTGATTCGTTATTCTGCTTCTAATTTTCTTTTCTGCAGGAGATGCCCTGCGAAGATGGAAGCGATGGAGGGTACAGGGCCATCCCCTCCTAGTGATAACTGAATGGGTTGCCAGCCCTTCGGCCCAGGGACATGCCCCTCCGACAATTTCCCATTCGCGAATTCCCCCTAGTCTGGGAAATCATTTGCATTTTTGAGGGAGGGCTCTTTCGGGGCCGGTCGGGCACCTCTCGTCCATCTGCCTACGTGGGCGACGTGCCGACTCTCAATGAGTTTGTACTCTTCCCTGTTTATTACTGCTTACTCTTTCTGACCCCTCCTTTTGTAGGCTTTAACGCGATCTCCTCCTCCGACATCGACATCAGCGAGGGGTATTCACCTACCCCCGATACAGATCATATTTTGAAATATCTGGGCGACCCGCTGGATGCTGAGGGAATGAAGTAGCGGCTGACGTGACTAATTCAAAAACAAGCTCTGCTGATACAGGAGGTCTACAACAGGGTGGACGAGGAAAAGGCCGAGATGGAGAGCGATTCGCCGTTTTGGAGGGCATGAGGCACTCAGCTGATCGGGATGGAACTACTTCTCCGGGGGCGCACATCACGCGGGCGGAGGAGCGATTTAGGCATTCCACGGAGCAGGTCGACCTGGCCCAGCTGGAACCAACGACAGTTCGCGAATACTTCTATCCTCGCGTGCCGCCTCGATCCGGGATGCGGGGGCGGGGCAAGTAGAAATGGATCCAGTACTAAGCCGCCCGCCCCTTCCCCACTACCGATCACCAGGCCCGAGTCGCACCTACATCCTAGACCAACTCGCGTAATAATCTCTTTTTAGGACATTGAACTTTCATTTGTAATTATTTGAGACCTCTCACCCGCCAATGGGCTTATGTTTGCTACAAATTTCTTATGATTATGTTGCTTAATTTTCTTTTTGGGCGAGTGTGAACGAGATGCCCTTGCTTGCCTAAACCTTCTTTAAGCGGGTGCCAGGTTGTTGGACCGACTCGCCCAGTCCGCGTACCTAGTATTGGCTGGGGCTAGCCGAGCATCTGTCGAGCACGAGTCGAAACGGCCCGCCTGTTGCTTTTGGCGGGTGTGAATCGTGACTCGCCCGCCTCTAGGGCGGACTCGATTGGGCGCGGTTCGCTGCCGGATAGTCTTTGTGATACAGCAGCGAGCTGGTATGAGTCCGCGGTGGGTCCATAAGTCTAAGCGTCATGACATATTTTGCTATCCGCACTTTTCCCGCTAGCAGGCTATTTTCCCGCCCTATTTTCTTCCTATAAATAGTCCATGCCGACCCTTTCTTACCTACCACATTTAAGACTTCCATTTCTTTTCCACCTCCCATGACTCCCCCCCCCCCCTCGCTCCCTATGAGAACTACAATGTCATGCTTAACAATCTATTTGCGAGATGGGCGGTGGTGGTGACGACGCTGATGGGCGGAGCAAGTGCGCCTGGACTTTCTCTGAGCACAACTTCTCCTTTGCCGCCATTTCCGAAGGCGATTTCTTTGATGCGATCGGTGATTACATTCTGACTGGCTTTGTGGTGAGGCGACCCGGGGAGGGGGAAAAATCAACAACCTCTCAGGAGATGAACTCGTCATCCCCACGACACACTTTGATGTGGGCCTCCGGCTTCCCCTATGGCCAGAGGTCCGCCAAATACTGAAATACTTCGGGGTCATCCCCGGCCAGCCAGATGACCCCTAACTCCATAGCGGTGGTGGTCGGGTTCGCCCGCTTCCTGCAGGAAGAGCGGATTGAGTTCAGCCTCGTAGTCTTCCGCAAGCTGTTCTCCTTTCGGGCGACTAGACCGCCTACTTCTCCAACAATCACGTTATAGTGCGGGAGACCGTCAACAAGAGCCACAACTTGCTGAAAAAGTTTGTTTTGTCAATGGGGACTTCGGCAACGTCCCCTTCTCGCCAGTCCAGCTCAGCAAGGCGAGCTACCGCCCCTAGCCTGGGGGGCCGTAAAGCTGAGCTGTGTGGGTTCTTCATAGGAAAGAACTTTGAGGTCACATTTCTGCGCAGAAACTTGGACAGCTTCGCTCCCGCCCCGCCCGGGGGAGGTAAGCTATTCGCGCTTCTTTCTTTTTTAATTCGTTATTTTTGTCATAATTCCTTATCTGCAGGCAAGCGGGACATTCTCTTGCACCCTCCCTATGAGAGTGCGCGAGTCGCTTCCAACGAGCTCGCCCGCGCCGAGGTCGCAGTCGCCGAGCATCGTGAGACCCCGGCCTACGCCGCCCAGAAGCGGCCTAGCCGCGAACAGCCTCTACCGCCGCCGTCGCCAAAGAAACTGAAGACCGCGGACGACGCACTTACTGCTGCCCAGAGGAAAGGCAAGGCCCCGGCGGTCCATCCAACCGAGGATCCCGCCCCCGCGACCACCTCGACCGACAGCTCCCTAAATGAGGCGGCCGACACCTCTAGGTCGCAAGGGGAGCAACAGCTCACCATTAAGCCGGTGTCGAGAGGGCACCACAACTTTGGCTTCGGCGAGCAGCCCTTGGACGAGCTTGACGTTCCTCTCCTCCAGTGGGATAGGGAGGCGAACCGGGCCACCATGTATACCCTGCTGCCAAGCTGGTTAGAACATGAAACCATCAGTGGGGAGGCCTACAACTTCTCGTTCGGCCTCTAAGCGCGAGAAAACGTTGTGATCTACGACGAGGAGGCCACATGGGTGCTTATTCATGAAAGCGCGCGAGCCTAGCTCCGCAGCCTGGAGCTGGCCCACATGGTAGGCCGGCGATGCACCCAGATGGAGAAAACACCCCCTTGCTTAAGAAGCTGGTCGATGAGAAGGAAGAAGCCCGTCGTCTCGCTCAGGAGGAGACAGAGCATCAGAGGAAGTGGGCGGACGCGGCTGATGCTGTCCTCGCCAGTACCTGGGAGGGGTGGTAAGTCCCGCGACTCACACTTATTACTTTGTGATTGCTTTCCCTTTTCTCGATCTCATTCTGTCTTTTCTCGCAGGATGCGGTGACGGCTAAGCGTCTGAGCTTCCAGATCGCCTCCCTTGAGAAAGAAAAGGAGTCCCTGCAAGCGTGGGTGCGGGAACTAGAAGCTGCAGCCCCGCCGCCGCCCTCCAGCAGTGGTTCCCAGCTCGCCCACTACACCAAATACTAGTTAGAGGAGATGATGCAGAAGAATGCAACCAAGGCCGCAAAGTATACCCTCCAGACTCCGCGACGAGCCGACCTCATGACGAGCGAGGGAGCGGGCCTTTCCGCGAGCGAGGTGGTACCAAAACTATTTCTTCCGGTACCAAAGTCGGGCAACGAGTCCTACCAACCTCTCTAGGGGGGACTCACCGCTCGATGGCTCGCCTCGACGAATCCCCGCGTCGCGCCTTCATTATATTTTTTGTTGTCTTAATGTAAACGCGGGCTGGGCCCCAAACTTGAAATTTTTGTAATTAGTGAAATATGCTTTCCTGAAATGCTCGTCTTTGTTTGTGATGTTGTTCCCTCGAAGTGTTCAAATCGTTGAGTCTCTGCGTACTCGCGGTCTAGGTCTTCCCGCTCGCTACCTCCGGACCCATGTCTTGTTAGCGAGATCGTGCGTCCCTTTAGGACTTAGCTTAGGAAACATATGGGTCTTAGTTAGCCGAACCGCGGATGGCTACTCGTCTCTTTAGTCCGGATTCTCCTCGCTGCCTGCGGGATAGAGGGGGTGGGCCGGCTCCGCTCCCACCTGAGTCGTCTGGCTTCACTCGAGCTGGCACCCCATGCGACGCGGCTTGAGTTCTCGCAACCTCGGTAGCTTTTCGGGTGTCGGGCGATTTTGTTGGGTCCCGAGAACCCGCCTCGCCGGACCATAGTCTTGGCTCGCCGATCCGCCAGGGTCTCAACTCGGCACTTCCGGCTCGCCGACCTGCCGAGCCCATCCTGTCAACCCTGAGATTCTTGCCTCTGATATTCTGGTGTCGGAGTACCGACTTTGGACATCATCTCATTCATCAAGACCCCATGTCCTGCTAGCCAGTTAGGGGTCTGAGCAGACTGTCGAGTGACATCCAGTCCTATCAGATAGGTGAATCCTGACAGCAGGATCAGCTCGTGCTCTGGGTAGACTCTCTCGAGTGACATCCAGCCCTGCCAGCTAGGTGAGAGCCTGGCTGCGGGATCTGCTCAGGGTCTATGTAGACTCTCTCGAGTGCCATCCAGCCCTGTCAGCCAGGTGAGAGCCTGGCAACGGGATCTGTTCGGGGTCTGGTTAGACTCTCTCGAGTGACATCCAGCCCTGTCAGCTAGGTGAGAGCCTGATAGCAGGATCTGCTTGGGATCTGGGTAGACTCTCTCGAGTGACATCCAGCACTGCCAACTAGGTGAGTGCCTGGCAGCGAGATCTGCTCGGTGTCTAGGTAGACTCTTCATCCACTCATATTAATCATTGCAGGAGAATTGACACATCTCAAGAAGCTTTATTAGAAAAAAGACATCACTTACATGGTTTAAGGGTAAAAATGCTTCAAGTCATCACCGCTCCAGGTATGACTTAAGGTCTCGCCCTCCACATTCTGGAGGCAATACCCTTCTGAATTCAATGTTTCTTTCACAATGTACGGACCCTCCAAGTTGGGGTTGGGTTTCAGAGGGGAGTTGTGACGAGCTTGGGCGAGCAGAGGCGAGCTTGGGCAAGCAACTCGCGAGTATGGGCGAGTATCTCTTGGAACTCGCTGGCAGAAGCTGGATACTCGCATATACCTCCCCCCCCAGGATTTCTCTATAAATAGCCCCCCAGGGGTACTGGAAATGACACTTTTGGAAGAGGCCGGGGTCCCCCCAAATGGATACTCACCCAGTACATGCCTGCCTAGTACCTCGCCCAGCCCTTTGGTTGCGGAAGGGAAGCTTCTTCCAAGCTTCCGGGTACGTGGTGAGACCTCTCTGCTGGAGCACTTGGGGTGTGCTTGTAGATAGATTCCTCTCTTTCTCGCTAGTCACTTTATCTGTGACGTCGGACCATAGAATCAGTAACCTTAGACTGTCTTGATACTATTTTCGAGGTCGGGAATTTTCTCAGCTTCAACACCCACGACAGCCGATCTTCCCGCTACATCCACCTTTTTCAGGACCAAGTCCCTTTCTGCGAACTGTCGGACCCTAATATGCAGGAGAGAAGCTCGTGCAGGGACTAGGACTTACGAGGACTTGCCACTCGAGGACTTGAACATTGTTGGAGTTGACAGCTCTCAGGATCCTTGCTCAACTAGAGTAGTGTAAGTCGACTCGGGGAGGCAAGTAGTCGGTCTATAGGAGAGGAGCTTGTACAGAGGTCTCGGACTATGACATCACTCCAACGAGGAACTTGGTCTCACTCGAGGAGGTTGTTGGCCAATATGCAGGAGAGGAGCTCGTGCAGGGACTTGGACTTACGAGGACCTGCCACTCGAGGACTTGAACATTGTTGGAGTCGACAGCTCTCAGGAGCCTTGTTCAACTAGAGTGGTGTAGGTCGACTCGGGGAGGCAAGTGGTCGGTCTGCAGGAGAGGAGCTCGTAAAGAGGTCTCGGACTACAGCATCACTCCAGCGAGGAACTTGGTCTCACTCGAGGAGGTCGTTGGCCAATATGCAGGAGAGGAGCTCGTGCAGGGACTTGGACTTACGAGGACCTGCCACTCGAGGACTTGGTGTGTTTTCCTGCTGCTTCAAGAGTTTGGAAATGGATTAAGCGCATCAATATATTTGAGGACGTAGAAAATCAAACAGCGAGCGTGATCTTGCCACCGTCGAGTTGAGAGGTTGGCGTCCAACCCTGTTCCTGATAGTTCCTCCAGTCGGAGGAGAGATACAATCGGGGGTAGCTAGGCCGACATGCAAGGGGGGAGATGATCTCGGCAGTCAATGCAGGGGTCCGGTCTTACAAGGGCGCTTATATCCTGAGGCATCGTCCCATCGTCCGAACTGGGCTATCTACGAGAAACAGGTCGAAGGCACATTTCTCAATCCAACCGCTGTGATCGCTCTCAGCTCTGCCAACTGGCTATGAGTGTAAAAGCAAGAGTAAGGGTTCATTTCGATGTTTGGGGTCTTGCTCCCATTCAAACTGTTGGTATGGGTAATTTATATTTTGTTACATTTATAAATGATTTTTCCAGGTGTACGTGGAACGTTCTGAGATTTTTCTCGGTTTTTTCTGTTTTTTTATAATGAAATTCGTACACAATTTTATAGTGCTATTAAAATTCTTCGTACTGATAATGCTAAGAAATACCTTAGTCATCAATTTACTTCGTTTTGTTTGGATCATGGCATGGTCCATCAAACTACTTGTCCTTATACTTCTCAACCGAATAGTATTGCTGAACGTAAGAATCGCCATCTTTTAGATGTGTCTCGTAGTCTTCTTACTCATATGCATGTTCTCTGGTCTTATTGGGGTCATGCAGTTCTTCTTTCATGTTTTCTCATTAATCGAGTTCTGTCTTCGGTTTTCAAAGAAAAACACTCTTTTCTATTATCTATCCTGATGAGACACCCTTTGTAACACCTCCCTTGTAATGGCCGTATAATATAGGTCCGGTCGGGGCCCCACAACATACAGACGCCACAGCTTTAGTATTATCAGATGATATAACTACCCAAACTCAAAACTCATAAGCAAAACACAGTGGAAACATCAACCAAGACTAGAAGTTATCCACATCCACAAGAGTCTCGAAACGGCCTTATGGTCTTACAACAAAAGAGAGTCCAAATCTCCAACAATACATAAACATCAAAGTGCATATGCACTCCTAAGCTACCTCGGCATGCAAGCCGGAAGACAACAACATCAAACATACAAAATCACAAAAGTAAAGCCATAGAAAGGATGGTAACACTTCATGAGGCTTAGGCCTTTCCGACCGGCGAGCTAGCTCCTGCTTGCGATTCTTGCCCTGTAAAATTTGGTTGTAACGTGGGTCAGCAAAGGCTGACCTCAAACTGTGTAACAAACACATCTCCTCTCGGCCGCCCCTAACAGACCCTGGTGTACCCCTCTAACCTGCAAGTCAGCACTTCGTATACAATATACAAAAACAAGTACAGCACTAATGAACATGCTTGGATGTCTCAAACAACATGCACGTTCTCTACTGTTGAGCATATAAAGAAAAGGGGCCTAATATGCAGCATGAATGCAAAACCCGGGCTTCACCCAAGGCAACCTAACGCGTATGCATCTAGCACATCATCACATCATCTGGGTACTCATCATTTCCTCATTGGCATTAATCCACAGACAAAGGGGGCACTGCAATTCCCCCAACGGCATGCAAGCCGCCACACGGAAATCTTGTCAAAGCCCCCCCCCCCCCCCCCCCCCCGCTCATGGTCTTAGACCCGAGCTTGCCTGCAAACTCTGACTTCTCATGTCAGGATTCTGTCTAACACACTGATCGATTCTAAGAACCCTTGTTGGACCCCACCCTCTCATGGCCTCATTGCCCGGGCTTGCCCCATGCTTGGCATTCTCGTCAGTCACATAGAAGGGAACTAGTCTCGCCGGGACACTCTCCACACATGACCTACACGTCACGGGATAGCAAGCCGACCATGGAGACAAAGCCACGCCTTAGCACATTACAATCCAAAAATCATTCCCACCATAATCCCTCATTCGTACTGCAACGTCCCCGCACACCAAGGAAACCATCTACCGTCAATGCGGAGCTAACCTTGTCCACCAAGGAAACCATCGACCGCCATTGAGTAGCGAGTCCAGCACTCGGCCCGCGTGCCGAGTGCGAACTTGACGAGGTTCAACACCTCATTCCTGAAATCTTCAAACATCTCCACCGTGGCGAGAGGCGGGCGGGGGGGGGGGGGGGGGGGGGGCAGCGAGTCCGGCCTGTCAGATCCCTGTCCTCCCGTCATCGAACTCGCTGAAGCTTTTCTACACTAACCACGCTCCACGCTTACCGCATTAAAATGTTGAAACCGAAAAACGGTCTCCTGTGGAGTTCACCCTTGGGGAAGGGGTGGTCTCGCGCCTACTTCACTCCTGCAAGCAAAACAACAAAGAAAACAAGGAAAGACCGACCCAAGGGATCGGCGGGGAGGACCCACCACACACCCGGAAGATCTGAGAGCGCTTCCCCTCCTTAGTCAGAGGCCGAGCTAAGGTACCCTCAGAAAGCGCTTGAAAACTGGAGTAGGAGAGCACAGGAAGCATGCCTTCTGGGGTACCTCTTGGGTCCTATTTATAGTTGTTAGAATCTGAACTGCCAATAACAAAACAGAGCTGACCTGAAGTTACCAAAATACCCTTGGTCGGGCCTGCCAACAGCCAAACTCCGCTGTTTTGAAGGGCTATAGGCAGACCAGTGAGGGCAAAACAGTAAAAAGTACCTTACACATCCAGGCGAGCTGGGAAGCTTGATCACCTCAGCAAGTCCTGCTCGCCTGCTGTTGTCGAGCACCGTTGCGAGGGCGCGAGCTGGGATGGTGAGCTCGCCCATCTCTTGGTCGCCATCAGTTGACCTGAGCTTGTCGATTCTTGGGCTAGCTCGGCGAATGCCGAGCTCGGGATCGACGAATGTTGATCTCCGTTCAACGAATGTCGATCTCCGATCGACGAATGCGGAGCTCGGGCTCGGCTTCTCTACCGCCGAGCTCGCCCACTAACTTCAGCCCGACCTGTCTGGTTCCTGGCGACCTTGCTCGCCGGACACGGGGATGTACACGCGAAGTCAGGAATCAGGCAAAAAAGCTCAACTATATCCCGACTTCCTTAACTTATCGTTACTTTTGTTTAATCTTATCCATTCTTCTCTTCACTTCTTCTTGTCGGATGGCAGAGAGATCACACAGCTTCTCCACCATATCAAGGGAGAGCCATAACTTCTTGTTTTTAGCTAACCATCTTTGCCTTCTTCTGCCTCAATCACCTGAGGAGTCCGGACCACACACTCTATCAGAAGCACTGCCTCGCACCCATGTGAAAGCTTGAAGGGGGTCTCCCCTATGGCCGTGTTGGGGGTGGTCCTCAGAGCCCATAGGAAGGACCAAGGGAAGCTGCTCCACCCACCTCCCTTTTAAGTTTTCCACCTGCTTCTTCAGGAAGTTCACAATGATCTTATTCGCCGCTTCCACCTGCTCGTTGCTCCGGGGGTGGTGGACTGAGGCAAACCTGAGGTCAATCCCGAGCTGCCCGCAGAAACTGATGAATTCGGCGCTAGCAAACTGAGGTCCATTGTCCGTTACGATGGCCTGCGACAACCCGTGGCTGCAGATGATCTCCCTCCAAACAAAGTTCCTGATGACCTGGGAGGTCACCTTGGCCAGGGCCTTCACCTCCAACCACTTAGAAAAATAATCTATCATGACAAGCAAGAATCTCCTCTGACTGCTGGCATGGGGAAAGGGTCCTACAAAATCCATTCCCCAGATAACAAAGGGTCAGGGGCCATGATACTTCTTAGGCGCTAGGCTGGTTGTAGTTGGAGGTGGCAAACAACTGGCATTTGTGGCACCTCTTCGAGAACTCTATAGCATCATGGCCTAAAGTAGGCCAAAAGTACCCCTGCCTGACAATCCTTCCTTTCAGGATCCGACACCCGGAATGACTCCCACACTCCCTGGAGTGAACCTCCTCCAAGATTCTTTGGACCTCCCTCTCAGCTGCACAGCGAGCCAACAACCCCGAAAGAGTCTTTCTATACAACTGTCCATCACGGATGAGATAGTACACTGATTTTTACTTGAACTTCTTTTAATCCATTCCCTCCGGGTACTCCTTTGTGGAAAGGAACATTGTAAAGGGGTCCATCCACGAGGGGTGTTTATTTGCCTCCATCAATTCTCCCTCTTCGAAGGAAGGGCGAAATAGGTTAGTGATGGTACTGCCCCACCCGGGAACCATGCTTTGCCAGTTGATCAACCTGCTCATTCTCCTCCCGCGGCACATGTCAGATGGAGAAGGTCTGGAACATGTTGATGACCCCCTTCACCTTTGCTAAGTATAACTTAATGGTAGGCTCTGTTGCCTCGAACTCTCCATTGATCTGGGAAGCCACCGCCATGGAGTCAATGAGGACCTCCACATCCAGCACTCCCAGTGTAACACCCCAGATTTTTGCAAGAGGTTCAGTCTGCAGTTCTGGAAATTTTTTTGGGTTTCTGGCAGGAGGCACACGGCCTGCGACACGGGCGTGTCGCAGGGCGTGTCGAGGCCGTGTCGACACTCGGCCCAGGTGTCGACACTTTCGCTCGACAAAGTGTCGAGAGTGGGGCACACGGCCTGCGACACGGGCGTGTCGCAGGGCGTGTCGAGGCCGTGTCGACACTCGGCCCAAGTGTCGACACTTTCGCTCGACAAAGTGTCGAGAGGGGGGCACACGGCCTGCGACACGGGCGTGTCGCAGGGCGTGTCGAGGCCGTGTCGACACTCGGCCCAAGTGTCGACACTCTCGCTCGACAATGTGTCGAGACTGGGGCACACGGCCTGTGACACGGGCGTGTCACAGGGCGTGTCCCACTTGGTCGACGATCTTCGCTCGACGTTTTTCCGCGGTGTCGACACAAAGTCTATCGACGGGTGTCGAGACTTGGCACACGGCTTGGGACACGGGCGTGTCCCAGGCCGTGTCACCTCTCGGGTTGGTGTTGGGGCCGTGTCGTTGGAGACACACGGCAGGCCACACGGCCGTGTCGCTGGGGACACGGGCGTGTCGGATTGAACACGGGCGTGTCGAATGCCCGTGTCTGATTCCAGGTGCGTCGATTTGAGACGGCGAATGAGGCACACGGCCCTGGACACGGGCGTGTGCCAGGCCGTGTTCGGCCCAGGTCTTCTATTTTCCAGGCGAATCGCGGCCATTCTTTTTCTGGTTTTGGGATCTAACAGTTCAGGCCATCTCCTGGGAAGTTAAGTCCGATTCTAGGGTGGGAAACCCTCATTTTGTTCTCCAAGTCCTCTCTTTCTAAGTTCTTGAGAAAAACTAGAGCAAGGAGGAAGAAGAAGAAGCCTTGGGCTGTAGGAAGGGTTTCGGAGCTCCAAATCGCGAACCGAGTCCGGATCCGTGAAGCTTAGACCGCTGCGAAGATTTCCAACCGGCCATTTTTGCCATGGCAAGGAAGAGGAGTCAGAAGGTAACGACATCTCTCCTCTCGGTCTTTAGGATGCACATTTTTAGCATCGTTTTCTTCTAGATTTTTGGGCACCAAACTCTCAAATGAGAGGGGCTTTGGTTTGCCAAGGTTCAAGAGGAACCTCCAGGTTGATTGAGTCCATCCCCGACATATTTTGCATTAGAGATCCGCTTCGCTAGTGGATTAGGCATGGTGGTTGAAGCCGTAGTCGCGACCGTTAGTCCGACTCGGTGATGTTGCATACGAACTTAGGGATTCGTAGAGATTTCCGTTGCGACAAGATGTCGTTTGTGTTGTGGTGGTGATTGTCCCGTTTGCTTGAAAAGGTACGTGTAGTCGAACCCGGACAAGGTTAGCTCCTCGTGGCGGTAGATGGTTTCCTTGAGGGACAAGGTTAGCTCCGTATGAGAATGGAGATGGTTTCCTTGGTGGACAAGGTTAGCTCCGCACGAGTTGGAGATGTTTTCCTTGGTGCGCGGGAACGCTGCGGTACAAAGAGGGATTGCAATGTGTTTAGTCTTGGTTGTGTTGTGCCAAGGCGTGGCTATGTCTCCGTGGTCGGCTGGCTATCCCGTGACATGTGCGTCATGTGTGGAGAGTGTCCCGGCGAGACTAGTCCCCTTCTGTGAGACTGACGAGAATGCCAAGCTTGGGGCAAGCCCGGGCAAAGAGGTCATGAGTGGGTGGGGTACAGCAAGGCTTCTTAGAATCGGTCAGTCTGTGGTTGTTGGAATCCTGACATGAGACGTCAGAGCTTGCAGGCAAGCCCGGGGCTAGGCCCACGAGCGGGTGGGGCCTTGGCAAGAATTCCATGTGGCGGCCTGTGCGCCGTGTGAGGGAGTTGTGTCTCCCTCAATGTTTGCGGCTTTATGCCAATTGGGGAAATGTGAGTACCCAAATGATGTGATGTTGTGCTAGATGCATACGCTGTAGGGTACCTTGGGTGAAGCCCGGGTGTTGCATCCATGTTGCATAGTAGGCCCCTTTCTTTATATGCTCAACCAATAGAGAACATGTTTGATGATTGAGACATCCAAGCCTGTTTTAATGCTTCTCCATTTATAGATGTTTATTTGCATATGAAGTGCTGACTTGCAGGTTGGAGGGTTCCCCGGGGTCTGTTAGGGGCGGCCGGGAGGAGATGTGTTGTTACACAGTTTGAGGTCAGCCTTTGCTGACCCACGTTACTAATAATTTTTACAGGGCAAGGATTGCACGCAGGAGCTAGCACGCCGGCCAAAAAGGCCTAAGCTCATGAAGTGTTTTTCCCTCTTGTAGCACTACATTTATGATGATGTATGTTTGAGACTCTTTTGTCCGGCTTGCAGGCCGAGGTAGACTAGGAGTGTTATGCACATTCATGTTTGTTGTACTATTTTACTTTTGGACTTTTGTGGTAGGCCTTAAGGCCTTAGTTGTAACTCTTTTGGTTAGTGGATAACTTCTAGTTGTGCTTGGTTTTCCGCTGTGTTGTGCAAGTGTTTTGAGTTTGGGTAGCTATATCAACTTATAATACTAAAGCTGTGGCGTTCGTATGTTGTGGGGCCCCGGCCGGACCCATATTATACGTCCACTACAGGGGAGGTGTTACACCCAGCTCTATGGCCAGGCCAACCATACTATCACGACATCATATTCGGCCCGATTGTTAGTGATGGGAAAGTGTATCACCCCCGTTTGTTTGATTCTCGTTCCCTGGGGGCTCTCCAAGATCACCCCCACCCCTAGGGAATGCCTCCCCGAAATGTCATCTACCATCACCCTCCAAGGAACCGGCCGAGTGAGTTCTGCCTTCGCTACCTCGACCACATAGTCATGCAGAATGTCGGTCATTGTCTGGGCCTTAATCGAGAGGCTGGGGACAAAGGATATATCGAACTAACTCAGCTCTACCGACCACTTGGCTAACCTGCCTGAATGCTCCGCCCCCTCGAAGATGTTGCTGAGGGGGTGATCAGTCACCACTCGGATTGAGTGTGCCTAGAAGTAAGGTCGGAGACTCCGATCCGAGATAACCAGAGCGAAGGCCAGCTTCTATAAGATGGGATAACGAAGCTCTGCCTTCCTCAAGACCCGACTTACATAGTATATGGGGAGTTATTTCTTCCCCTCTTCCCAAACCAGGATGGAGTCCAAGGCCTCTGCTCCAACCCCAAGATATAAAGACAGATCCTCCCCCTCCTTCGGCCCTTGGAGCAGGGGGGCCTGTGTTAACTACCTCTTCAAGGCCTGGAATGCCTCCTCGCATTCCTCAGTCCACTCGAACTTCTTGCCTCACCTCAATGCTTTGAAGAAGGGAGAGCACTTCTCCCCAGCCCGGGAAAGGAACCTGCTCAGCCCTGCCAACTTTCCTGTCAGTCGCTGCACCTCCTTAGCATTCCGAGGCGACCCCAACTCCATAATTGCCTTGACCTTGTCTGGATTTGGTTCAACTCCTACAGGGGTAAGGAGATGACCCAAGAACTTCCCCCTACAGACCCCAAAAACACACTTTAGGGGGTTCAGCCGCATCTTGTAGTGGCACAAGGTGGTGACGATTTCCTCCAGGTCCCGGAGGTGAGATTCCACATCACGACTCTTGATCATAAGATGATCTACATACACCTCCAGGTTCCTTCCCTTTTGTTCTGGTATGTCGCCTCTCTATTCTTCAACCCAAAGGGCATCATTTTGTAGCAGTAGCACTCGTCTCTCGTGATGAAGGAGACATCTTTTATATTGGTGGTGCATTCTGATTTGGTGGTAACCTGAAAATGCTTCTAGAAAACTCATTACAGGAAAACCGACGGCTGAGTCAACTAGCGCGTCGATCCGAGGCAAAGGATAACAGTCCTTAGGGCATGATTTATTAAGTAAAGAAAAATCTACACACATACGCCACCGACCGTCTCCTTTTTTTACCATTACTACATTGGATACCCAGCCAGGGTATTGTATTTCAAATACAAAGCCAGCCTTCAAGAGCTTGGACACCTCCTCCCGGATGAGATCGGTCAGCTTGTCCGCGATGGACCTCTTCTTTTGTTGGACGGGGCGAGCTTCTGGATCCAGGTTGAGGCGATGGTATGTAAAGTCCGCATTGATCCTTGGCATCTCTGTTGCGCTCCAGGCGAAGATGTCCACATTATTCTGGATGCATGCCAGCATCCCCTTCTGGTCTATCAGGTTCAGTCCCCCGCTGAATCGCACCTTCTCCACCCTGCCTCTAAGGGTGAGAACCTCCATCTCCACTATCCCCTCTGTAGCCTCCAAGCGGGACTGCTCCCTCCATTCTCCAACGCCCCCTCCTTCGGGACATGGACCTCCTCAGCTTCCACTGCTTCCTCCACGACCATTGCCTCGACCAACTCCCCCTGGATCTCCTCTGCCACCTCCACCTAGGTGCGGCTCTCCACCTCCATCTCCTATCTATCGGCCTTTTGCTCTACCTCCTCCATCCTCCGTTCCATCTCCTCGGCTCCATCCTGCCAAGAGATGAAGTTCACGTCAGTGGCGTAGCACTCTCTTGCCACCTTGGGGTTACCCCGAACCCGGACCTGGATCCCTTTTGCGCTGAACTTCAAGCATTGGTGGAAGGACGAGGGGACGCTGTTTGAACCCTAGTTCTGATTTGAGCAAGGATCACTATTATGATGTTTAGATTGACCCAAAATGTATAGTCATGGGTCATAGGTTTATTTCTAGATCTACCTCAGAAGGACTCTCCAGAATTGCTGAAAGAATTCCAAGAAATGCAGTTGTGACAAAGTCAAGAACTCAGTTCGACGAACGTCGAACTCAGGTCGACGAACTCAGAGTTTCTTCTGTGAGTTCAGGTCGACGATCTCTAATCTCAAGCAAGAAGTTTAGCTCGATGAAATCCAGTTGAGCTCGACGAACTCCGAGCTCAGTTCGACGATCACTGAACTCAAGACAGAATCTCAGCTCGACGAAATGGAAGCTGAGCTCGACGATCTGCGAGCCCAGATCGACGAATTCTGTGCGGTTTTCAGGCAGATGTTTTACAGTTGGTAGAATTAATTAAGGCGTTTATAACTCTCATATTTAATGAAAATAGTCGTTCAAAGGTAACATTAAATGTGGGTTGTTTCAAAAGTTAATTCTGAATTAATTCCCAGGGCATCTTTTAATCTCTTGGAAGTGCTTCAGTCATTGTCAAGATAAATGAATTCAAATGTTTGAAGTCGACAGAAGAGAAGAAACAAAAAGTCAAAAAATAGAACCGAGATATAGTGAAGGCTTTCCTTTTACAGAGAAGGAGGAACTCTGCATCAATCAAGATATTCACAGAGTTCTTTATCTGCTCCTATCTTTCAAGAGACACAAATTAATATCAGTTTAAAAAACTTGTTGGAGATCATCATCAATCTGAAAGCCGACACACTGAAGCAAAGCTTCCTTTTTTCCTGAACCATTCAACATCTCAGGGGGAGCTTTGACATCATCAACATCCACTAGTCCTCTCTCAGTGATTTGAGACAGAGAAGACAACATCATTTCTTTTCCCTTTCCTATGTACAGGGTTTTTTACTCGCTTCAAAAGTAAACTCTTGGTGGCAGGGCACCTGATCAAAAAATCGTGTGTTGGTTTTTGGGCACCTGATCAAAAGCTCAAAGGGTTGTGAGATATCCCTATAAATAGATCTTGTGGTGGCAGTCACCTGATCAAAAACCTGTAGTGGATTCCTATCAGGGTGTTAGAAGAGTGAATATACCCAAGTTTAGAGGAACCACTATAAATCTTTGTGATGTCTGGTTGTGTTTCTCTTTATTTTGATGTGCTGTGATTTCTTTTCTCCTTATATATTTATCTCTAATGTAAATTTAAGATCTATCTATTCTTTCAATTGGTATCAGAGTTGTACCCTTTCTTTCAATTGGTATCAAAGTTGTACCCTTTCTTTCAATTGGTATCAGAGTTGTACCCTTTCTTTCAATTGGTATCAAAGGTGTACCCTAACTTACAATTGGTATCAGAGCAGGTTTCTTTGGTTGTACAGGCTAACACCTAAACCAAAATGATCGGATAGATCTTATATTTCTTAAGAGTTTATCATGCCACAAAATGAAGAGTTTTCAAGCACCAGACTTCCTATGTGCAATCTAGATAAGCTTGCACTATAGAAGACAAGGATTAGGCTTTTTATGAATTCTATTGATGAAACCATTTACAACTCCATTTTGACAGGACCTTATCAACCATTGGAAACAACAAGCATCAATGATGTTCCATCACCTCAATGGACAGAAGCCCAGAAAAGGCTAAAGATTGTTGATGCACAAGCAATGAACATTCTTGCACAATCAATGTCTGATGACATTTTTTCAGGAAATTGCTGAATGTTCATCAGCAAAAGATATGTGAGACTCTCTCACAGTAATCGTTGTTGGATTAGCTAAAGAAAGAAACTTTGAAGCTGAAACCTGGAGTGACTCTGAAGCTTCATCATGTACAACTGAAGATGAAGAAGAATCTAGAGCAAGAGAATTTTGCCTAATGGCAATAAATGCCTCTTGTCGCAACTCTGATGAATAATCGGAATTTGAATCAGAAGAAGAACAGGTAATCTCTACCCTTGATTTTTCATCAGAAGAATTTAAAACTGATTTTAAATTATTGTGTAAAGATTTGTTTCGATCTGAGAAGGAAATAAAACTTCTCAGAGAGAAATTAAATGAGGTATCTTCTGAGAACATAAAACTCAAAGAAGATTTAAAAATACTTCTGAACAAATAGCATCATTAGAATCAGTTAAAGGCAAAGAAAAGTTAATAGATTTAGACAAAATAACTGAAGTTTTATCAAATCAAACTAAAAATCTTCAGAAAATTTTTGTTCAATATAATTCGTCGAACCAAGCTCGACGAAAACAACACCATTTGTCGAACAAAGCTCGACGAACTATGAACGTAGATTTTTATCTTAACTGGTCAGGAATTTATGATCGACGAAATAAATATGATTCGTCGAACAGAGGTCGATGAAAGTGGAATAGAGAAAACAATCTCTATTATTTTCTAAGCAGAGATCGACGAAACCACTATCATTCGTCAAACTCAGTTCGACGAAATTACCTTAATTCGTCGAACTCAAAATTTCAAAACAGAAATTTTTATTCTCTTCAGAATTATAATCAAATTCAAAATTTTACAAATCCTTTTACCCAGTGGTTCATCCCTTCTAGGAAATTTCATCAACTAGGTTATAAAAATCAACCTGAATGTTCTTTTAATTCTAATTATTATAAAAAAGAACCAGGACCCAAGACAATCTGGGTCCAGAACTCCCAACATATCTCTTCAGGTAAAGACCTATCTTACCACAAAGGAACAATGATATTTGATAGTAATCAAAAGCTATAGTCTCAGTCAATATAGAGGATACAGTAGTAGCTGTATAGGAGATTGTTTAAAAGGCTACAACAGTAGGGGAGATTGTTTATTTATAAAGGAGAAATTGGTTAAGAGGTTGCAGTAGTTGATTTGTTGTACTTTATTTCTCAAAGCACCCTTGTACATCTGCTGAAAAATTTATAATTCAAGCAGATTATTTTGCTTTGTATTTTATTTATTTTTATGTAAATAGTGTCCTCACCCAATTATTGGGAGATTGTTGGAACCCTAGTTCTGATTTGGGCAATGATTACTATTATGATGTTTAGATTAACCCAAAATATATAGTCATGTGTCATAGGTTTATTTCCATATCTGCCTCAGAAGGACTCTCCAGAATTGGTGAAAGAATTTTAAGAAATGCAGTTGTGACAGAGTCAGGAACTTAGTTCGACGAACGTCGAACTCAGGTCGACAAACTCAGAGTTCCTTCTGTGAGTTTAGGTCGACGATCTCTGATCTCAAGCAAGAAGTTTAGCTCGACGAAATCCAGCTGAGCTTGACGAACTCCAAGCTCAGTTCGACGATCACTGAACTCAAGACAGAATCTCAGCTCGACGAAATGGAAGTTGAGCTCGACGATCTGCGAGCCCAGATCGACGAATTCTGTGCGGTTTTCAGACATATGTTTTACAATTGGCAGAATTAATTAAGGCGTTTATAACTCTCATATTTAAGGAAATAGCCGTTCAAAGACAACAATAAATGTGGGTTGTTTCAGAAGTTAATTCTGAATTAATTCCTAAGGCATCTTCTACTTTCTCGGAAATGCTTCAACCATTGTCAAGATAAATGAATTCAAATGTTTGAATTTGACAGAAGAGAAGAAACAGAAATACAGAAAATAGAACAGAGATACAGTGAAGGCTTTCCTTTTACAGAGAAGGGGGAACTCTGCATCAATCAAGATATTCACAGAGTTCTTTATCTGCTTCAGACTTTCAAGAGACACAAATCAATATCAGTCTAAAAAACTTGTTGGAGATCATCATCAATCTGAAGGCCTACACCCTGAAGCAAAGCTTCCTTCTTTCTTGAACCATTCAACATATCAGGGGGAGCTTTGACATCATCAACATCCACTAGTCTTCTATCAGTGATTTGAGACAGAGAAGACAACATCATTTCTTTTCCCTTCCTTGTGTACATGGTTTTTTAATCCCTTCAAAAGTAAACTCTTGGTGGCAGGATACCTGATCAAAAACCTGTGTGCTGGTTTTTGGGCACCTGATCAAAAGCTCAAAGGGTTGTGAGATCTCCCTGTAAATAGATCTTGTGGTGGCAGTCACCTGATTAAAAACCTGTATTGGATTCCTACCATGGTGGTAGAAGAGTGGATATACCTAAGTTTAGGGGAACCACTATAAATCCTTGTGTTGTCTAGTTGTGCTTCTCTTTATTTTGCTGTGCTGTGATTTCTTTTCTCCTTATATATTTATCTGTAGTGTAAATTTAAGATCTATCTATTCTTTCAATTGGTATCAGAGCTGTACCCTTTCTTTCAATTGATATCAAGTTGTAGTGTTGTACCCTTTCTTTCAATTGGTATCAAAGTTGTACCCTTTCTTTCAATTGGTATCAAAGTTGTACCCTTTCTCTTAGATGCAATGGAAGGCGCTGATGAGAGGTCGCCCGAAGATGGCATTGTAGCTGCTGGGAGAATCCACAATGAAGAATCAGCAGTTTCGAGACTGCCCCCCAGAGTAACATGGAGCCCCATTCCTCCTTTTACCTCCTTCCTTTCCCTGAAAAATCCGAACAGAGGCCCATCTGAGGCAAAGACCCTCTTAGCCTCCACCTTCATCGCGTCAAATGCCTTCTTAAAGATAACGTTGACTGAACTCCCGTTATCGATGAGGATTCAGGAGACGGTGAAGTTCTCGATGGTTGTCTGGATGACCAGCACATCGCAAAAGGTATCCTTATGATCTGACATGTCACTTCTGGAGAAGGTGATCCTCTCCTCCGGGGGTAGGGTCTGGGATGTGGAGACATGCTCCTTCGGTACACGGTGTGGAGGCTCGCCTTCCGAGAAGCCGCAATCCCCACCCCCTATGGATCACCCCGATCCCTTCTCGGGTTCCAACATCCACCCGATCCCCGCACCTATCCTCATCCACCCGAGGCAGGACCTCCTCAATCCGCACTTCGGGGTGGTCTTATTGCAGCCACTGCTCCCTATTTCTTCTCATCTCAAGGAACTTCAGGCACGTGGCTATAGCGCGCCCCTCTTCCTGGTGGTAGTTGCAGTCGGGTAACTCCACCCTAACTTCCCTTCTCCTTATCCGTGTAGCTCTCCACCTCTCCCCCAAGGTTATAGTCATAGCCTAATTTTGATCGGAGAGAGGGGGTCTTTGGGATTGTCTCCAACCTGGAGGGTGAAACTGCCCCTGGCCTCCCTGGCGGTTGTCTCCCCCATAGAAATCTCTCTGTGGCTCCTGGTCCTGCCACTCTAGCATCCACCCTAGCCGATGGTTTGGCTCCTGGCACCCCCACCTGGGTGGTTGCTGCTGCTGATGTTCCCTCCTCCGGGGTCCAGCTCTCCTCTCCTGTTGACCTCTGCCACCTCTTGGCTCCTTCTCCTCCTTGTGGCCCACATGGCCAGCTTCCGGGCAAACTTTGGGTTCAACGCCTCCCCGTCGACTTCCCTTAACGACCTCTCCATCAACTCCACGTAGGAGAGGGGCCTTCAGTTCCATCCTGAAGAAACCTTGTTACAGCCCCAAGGTGAAGGCCATCATCAGGGTATGCCCTAGTATCTCCTGGACCTGGGCGACCTCCTCCTGGAACCGGTCTACGTAACTCTACATGGTCTCGTTCACCCCCTGCTTGATGCGGAACAGGGACTCCGGCTCTTTCTTCCTCTCCTTGGAGGTGGTAAACCTCAACATGAACCCCCGACGCAGGTCCTCAAAGTAGTAGATGGAATTGGCCGGTAGCTGGTGGAACCACTCTCTCGCCTTCTCCTTGAGGGTGATGGCGAAGAGTCTGCATTTAAAGGCATCTGACATATGCCTTATCGACACTACATCCTCGAACCACTGGAACTGGGGCATAAGAAACCAACTCGCTGAAAAGGCTGCCTCCCCCTGCTGGGTGAGCCGGAGGGTCTCGCACCCCCATCTCGCCTAACCGGCCTCCGTTCGCCAAGACCAGGAAAAGCACTCGCCCGGGGAGTTCGCATCCTCTCCCCTCCTCTACAACTTCCTTCCCAGCTCGCCTGCCGAGAGCGTCCTCGCCCAGAGTTGGGGCGGCTATGACTGGAACCACTGGAGTCGAGCACTCGGCTCGCGCGCCGAGTGCGAACCTGACGAGACCGAGCACCTCCTGCCTGAAATTTTCGAACATTCCCACCGTGGCGAGAGGGGGAGGGGGTGGGGAATTGGACCTGTCCGAACCTTGCCCTAATTCTCCAATCATTGAGCTTGTCGAAGATTTTCGGTCCTGACCACACTCCATGCTCACCGCACCAAAAATGTTGAAACCGAGAATTCAGTCTCTATAGAGTTCATCCTTGGGGAAGGGGTGATCACACACTTACTTCTCTCTAGTGAGCCAAGCAACCAAAGAAAGAGAGTAGGGGACAAACCCAAGGGCTCGGCATGGAGGTCCCACCACACACCCGGAAGATCTTAGAGTGCTTCCCCTCCTTATCCAGAAGCCGAGCTAAGGATACCTCAGAAAGCGCAAGAAGACCGGGACACAAGTAAAACATGCCTTCTGAGGTACCCTCTTGGGTCTATTTATAGTTTTCTAAGAACGACCTACAAATAGCCAACCTCCGCTATTCTAAATAGTTATATGCAGCCAAAAGTTGTCTGCCAACAACGCAACTTCGCTGTTCTGGGGGGCTATTGGCACCCCCTACAAGGGCATTAAGATAATTTTGCATCTGGGCCCCACTAGGCAGGTTCCAAGGATCTGGGGGTCGGCTCGCCACTCTAATGGGCGGACGCGACCTGGCTCTCGCAGCTCGCCTTCCATCCTTAGGCGAGCGCGAGTCGGGCCGCGATGGCTCTCCTACCCTATTCGGAGGCGGGATGGCGACGAGGTCGCCTAGGCGGGCCCGGGATGGATGAACTGGCTCGCACAGCTAGCCCAACTGGCCCTAGTAAGAGCGAGCCGGCCATCTGGACTCGCCCGCCCAGTCTACCAGCGCGGGTCGATCTCCCTGGCTCGCTCGCTTGGCCTGGTGGGCCCACTCAGCGAACACGGGGTTGTACATTGACCCTAGAATCAACATGTCATCCATATACAGACATATGATGACTGTTTTACTTGATATTGAGTGGTGATAGAGACGCTTGTCTACGAGACTGGACTAAAATCCAACGCTCTTTACCACATGGTCAAATTTCATGTGCTACATCTTAGGCGCTTGCTTAGGCCCATAGATTGATTTATCTAACTTACACACTTTCTCTTTTTGATCTTTATGTACATAACCTTCTGGTTATGTCATGTAGATCTATTCATCAAGTTCTTCATTCAAGAAGACTGTCTTTATATCCATCTGATGAACTATAAAGTTTTCAATAGAAGCTAGAGCAAAAAAATCCTAATAGTTGATGAGTGACATACAAGTGAATAGACGTCAAAGTAGTCAATTTCCACTGTTGTTTATAACTCTTAGCTACTAAACATACTTTATATTTGGCTATAGACTCATCACTGTGCAATTTCTTTTTCAGTGCTCACTTGCATTCTAGGACTCTAACTTCTTTCGGCAGGTCAACTAGATGTCAAATGTTATTTTGTAGCAGTGAGTTCATCTCATCATCGATAACTTCTGTCCATACTAACGCATTTGTAGATCTTATTGCTTTCTGATAGGAGAATGGATCATCCTCTAAGTGGTAGGTGACAGAATTCTCACCAAAATTCTTAGGGATTCTATCTCTTATAGATACTCTAAGAGGAACAAGTTCCACTTCTAGAGGTTGAGGAGCAGTGCCAGAGGGGCCCCCTTCAAATTCTACAGTAAATTCTGAAACCATGTCAGTAGACCTGGAGACGGTCAATCCATAATCTTTGATAAATTTACATTAAAAAAACATCATCTCTAGATCCAATCACTGTATTAGTGGATAGATCTAGAAACCTGCCAGTTGCACTATCTTTTGCATTACACAGATAAAAACAAGTTGTTTTATGTCCCACAATAAGTCTCTTAAGGTCTTGCAGTCTTACTTAAGCAATACAACTCCAAGTATTTAGAGTGTCATATCTATAATGATGTCATGCAACAACTCATACAAACCAGAGTTGAGCTTTGAGTGAGACACTCTATTTAGAATGTAATTTGTGGTTAGAACTACTTTCCCTCACAAGGAACTAGGCATACCAGCTGTGAGGAGCATAAAATTCAACATCTCTGTTAAAATTCTATTCTTACGCTCAACGATACCATTCAACTGAGATGAATAAGGAGCTGTGGTTTCTAGTATTATACCCTTAGAGGCACAAAAATCTTCAAACCCTCAGAGACACTTTTCTTTGACATCGCACTTGATTTAAACAAATTAAAATTCTAGAATAGGGTCCCCTGAACCGTGCAAAGATGACCCGATGTCTTCAGATACAATCCAGGAAAAAAAGTGTGCTCCTCTTCTCCGGCTAAACACTGTCGCTAAAGACAAATACTGAGCACCGATGTCTCCACAAATGCACCATAGCACTTCCAACAAAAGATCTCCCAAATCAAAGGCAAAGACTCTCCAAAAAAAGGTTAGACCTGGACTCGGTCCAGATCTTCTCCTTCACTATAGAAAAATTAAGGAGGTCTCCCAGGAATCAATTACAGCAATATCAATAGATATGATTACATAAGGTGGTATTTGAGACTTGATAAGATCTAGAAAGAGTTTGAAACTTCAGGATCTTCAGTTATCAGATCCAAATAAAACCATTTTTCCTCTGAAAGAATACCCTACTGTGCACCAAACTTGATCTCCCTCTTTGCGAGGATCTACAACAAGTACACTCGACGAGCAGCAGGTAAACAACTATAGATATTCCATGATGGGCTTGAGAAGGAGGCGAGATCTGAACTACATGCACATAGATCCACCGACGACGACACCTTCCTCTACAATCGTGAGTGATAGTTTCCCGAAAGGACAAGAGCGTAGGCGGAAACAAGAAACGCGAAAGATGCACACCAAAGGCAGGGAGATCTCTTCAGATCTAGATCTGGATCTCCAGCGACCTGACACTGACGATCTGAATCAACGACATCCTCATTCCTAGATCTGGAAAACAAGGGCGACAAAGATTTGCGATCTGCAATCGGCGATGACTCGCGATGGACATCCTCCACCAGCGGAGACTCGCGATTTGAAGTCGGATATCCAAGATCCAAGAAATCACGATGGAAAAACGTTGTGATCAGCCACATGAAAATCGAAATCAGGACAAATTTCTTCCTCCTTCGCGATCTCCTTCTTACGTCACGAGTGAGACAACCGGGAGAACATTGACGAGATCGCGAGGATGGGAGCTGCGAATGAAAAAAACGGAAACCCTAATCTCTTGAGAATGTCGAGGCTCCGCTCCAGATAGTCCACAATAGTTTATCGGTGTGGAATGACTATTTATAGTATCTCCAGCGTATAGCCTTGCCTTAGAGTGACACGCCAATGGATCGTTTTGAGTTGGTCTCGATATGCGCAGACATATATTAATACCCTAACATTAATTCGTGCGCTGCACAATTTTACTCACATGATTCAATATCATACGGTGGTCTCTGCACAAAAATACGACCATATTTCAGAATTTCAAATACGGTCATATTTTCGCCACGCGTGTCGACGAAATTTCCAGTCCCCGTTACACTTCCAACAAGATGGGAGAGCCAAACAAAGTCTAAAATGAGATCGAATCGAAGAAAAGGTCGCAAAAGGCCGACCCTTTTCCAAAAAATATTTTGGTACGTATACATACCGCACATGTGTAAATCTGACCATACACGTGGGAAAAATATGACCATATTTGAAATACAAAAATTTCATCATACTTTGGCATAAATCCTAACCAAATGTATAAAGCACCAGATTAATAGATATATACAAGCACATAAATTTTTGGTGCTGTTATTAGCAAACTCATTTTCGTCACTAGCAAATCAGAAAAAACAGATTCATTCATTTTTTTGCATTTTTTCTCTTCCCAAAAAATTACCACTAACAAACCAATCTGTTTTTTTTTATTTTTGCATTTTTTAATTTTTAGCCCAAAATATTTTTCACCTAAAAAGTGACCAACATAAAAGTTGTAGATGACATCGAGATCAACAACTTCCATGTTCACTATTTTTTGATTTGAAGTCGTTTAGACCTTCAATTTGGGCCTGAAAAAAGACACACACTGAACGAGTCGTCCGTACAAATTTTCAGCGTGACTTTTTTTGGGCCCAAATCAGAGGTCTAAACTGATTCAAATCAAAAAGTATTCAACATGAAAACAATATTCGTTTAATTTTGAGCCCCAAATATTTCTCATTTGAAAAAATGATCAACATGAAAGTTGTAGATCTCGTCGAGATCAACAACTTTCATGTTGAACACTTTTTGATTTGAAGCAGTTTAAGCCCCCTATCTAGCCTCCGAAAAAAGATACCGATCCCGAGAGTCCGTACACATATTCTGCGTGACTTTTTCCAGGTGCCAAATCAGGGGTCTAAATTGCTTGAGTCAAAAAGTGTTCAACATGAAAATGTATGCATAAGACGCAGTTCAAAAATACGCGTATATTTTTATATACACTTAACTTATATGTACATCACACATTTATTGGAATTAAAAATCAAATATATTTCTAAACCGGACGTTATTTTGTTTAAAGATTTTGATACACATAATGATATTTTGTTGAAAAAGAAGTTTCAGACATATTAAACAAAATTTTACGGCATTTTGACTCATTACTAATGCTAACGTAAGTGATTGAATGATACATTTGAAATCATCTGTAATGTCATTATATGTAATGTGTTATTTTGAAAAAAATGAGTATTTTAAATAAAATTTAATTTTTTAAAAAAATTTTATATTATTTTACTAGTAAAAAAATGATTAACAAAATAATTTTCAAATAATTATTTTGAAAAATAAGAATTTGATAATAGTAATGATTTCCTAAAAATTAAATTAGCACCCAAATTTTTCCCCCTTTTTCCCGCCAATTCATATACTTTTCCCTCGTGCCACCGTGCCCAACATTTCTCTCGGCGTTGCAGCGAGCTTAATCAGAACCCGAGAGGTGGGAGAATGGCGGCGGGTGAGATCCGACGGCGGGTTCAAAAAAAATTCAAGCTACGAGGCTTCACCCTAAAAGTTGAAGCTCTTCAAGAAGCTCTCTCCTTCCTCTCCCATTTCCCCGACGCCGAGGACGAAGCCCTCGACCTCCTTCTCGATGAGATCGACAAAGAATCTCGTAACCCTTCAACCTAAAATTTCCCCAACTTTTCCTTATCCCCAACTTTTCTCTTGTTTTTGACACCGTTTTTTCATTCCTTTTTACAGTTAAATCATCCATACTTGATGGTGATGCAATTCGTCGTGTGGTGAGCCTTCTTCTGGAGGCAGAGGCCGCCGTAGATCCGACCTCGCCGGTAGTCAGCAATCGATCGGCTCTTCGTGTGATAGATGCGTTCGTCGTCCCGAGGTTCTGCTACGATCCTATAAAGAAGGTGTTTTATGAGTATGTAATCAAAATGTATTTGGGATCCCTCTCTCTTATTCTCCCATTCAAACGATTAGGTCAAATTTTTGCATTTTCTATTTTGCTTTGCTCATGTCTGGAGAAGGGCTTTTATTATTCTTGATTTTCTTCTCAATGTATCACAGATCTCTTTTTATGGAGAATCTCTTAAAATTATGTTAGCTTACTAGGGTTTATACTGATTCTTATTTCACTGCGATAAATTTTATGTTCTAGGTATACTGGTAGATTATCAATCCACGGGGAAGCTGGAGACAAAGCCGCACTTTATAGAGACAGGTACCAGCTGTTGCTTCAGAGGCTTACCCGTGATAAGTACTTTTCAAGACCCATATTTGACAGCGAAATGGCAGATTCAGAGAGCTGCGAGGTAATTGGGAAGAGCCCGTTATTTTTTTACTCTGCTGAATCATGTCTTACACACAGCAGCTTCATTTTTTTTACTTGTCTGCTATAATAGCAGTTGAATTCACTAGTATCTTGATCATGAATAGTGAAATTGTGCATAATTCAGTAAGTTATTGTTATTATAGATAACTCCTATCCAATCATTGATTGGGTGTACTGGAAGGCGATGGCTAGTTGGGTTCATATCTCAACTCGAGGAAGGACACTTCTACTTGGAAGATCTTTCAGCAGCAATACCAATTGACTTGACTAATGCAATATCCTTGTTTATTTTTTTTTGTTAGAGAATAAAGAATTTTACTAGCTTAACTTTCAGTTTGCCTAGGAAATAGGTATTGATCGTATTTTAGTTGTGCCATCTAACTCTGAAAAATGATTGTTTGCGAGCCTGCTCTTTTTCTTAACAAGCTAATGGTTTGGAATGAATGAAGGTTTTCATGCATAAATGAGTTTTCTACTTTCTATGGCCAAAATACCAGAATAAGTTCTCCATGTAGCTACTTGCTTTGCTTTTATAATATTATTTTGAAGAAAATGAGAAATATTGTGGTGTATATGCCAAAATGAGGGCATGAAGTAACATACTGAGTTCTTGTTATTTCAATCCTAGCATGTACTTTTTTGCAAGCAACAATAAGAAGTTACTTTTTAAGTTTAGGTACAATTCTCTCTCACAAAGATGACATTAGATATTCCATAGCTTATTGTATGCTATTTTATTGTAATTTAGTGCTTACATTAGTTCATTTGTATTTAATACTAGCTATTTAGACAGTGAAGAGGAAGACCTTCAATTTTGTATAAGCATAATCAGTATCAAATAAGCTTTCTTGTTTGGAACTATTTTAGTTTTGATGATTTATTTTCCAATTACTTGCTTAGTTGCTTTGAATTCGATCTATCACATCATTTTGCATAAATATTATCATAAGTTGAGTTTTTTTGTTCGTTTTTTGGAGTATAGAAAGTGTTCAATTCCTTTTTGCACCTACTACTGTGAGCAATAATCTTAGGAAGCATATTGTCACATACTTGTGATGTAGGGGTAAGCTACTGGTGCACAAAACCTACGACTCTAGGTGGTAGTGCAAGAGTGACACGCTAATCCAAACCTACATGCAATGTAATTATCGATGTTTTGATGAATAGATTAAAACAATGTAAATTTTCAACACCACACAGATATTTAAATAGAAAACAAATATTTAATTTTGGCAAATTATAACGGCTTCCTCCGCTCGGAGGGCCAAAGAGAAGCGCGCGGCGAATGTCTCCTCCTGCAAATTATTAGTGTACAAAAACAAACTTTCACAAACAAAAAACACAGCAAAATATACCAAATCACTAAATGGAAAATGTCGAGTCAAATAATACAATACTACAAAAGCTCACAAAGTAGAGGGATGAAACGAGTCACTAAATAATTTGACGTCCGGATGTGTAGATCGGCGATTGGAGATGGAAACCGGTGGCGAGGCGACAGTGGTGGTGACTATCCTCGGCGGTAAATGGACAATAAAACGGTGGACCCGACCACGTATAAGTAGATCCGGGCCGGGGGAGGGTAGATCCGATGTGTAAAAGCAGATACAGACAAAAATGGTAATAAAGGTGGGGGCAAACGTCGAAACGAGGGTTGAAATTCTCAGATCTAGCGTGATTTAGAGAATAGAGGCTATTTGGTAGTGGATCCACGGAGGGGAGATGAGGGGGTGGTCGGCTATGGCAAAGGGGCCCTTGGAGTGGCCAGTTTTGGTATGGGGGAGCGACGGTGGGCTGGGGTGAGGGCAAGGAGGCCGGAGGCCTAGACTGGAGAGGGAGGGGGTGGCGGAACCGGGGGTTGAGGGTGGCCGGCTGGGCGGACGGTACAGGAAAAAGGGGGTGGGCGGCTTGCTGGACTGCTGTAGGCCGGCGGCAGTGAGGGGGTTTTGAAGGGATTCCAGCGATGGGAGGTGGAGTATGAGGGGTGTAAAACGAAGGTGGAGGTAGAGATTACCTTGGGGAGGAGTTTGGAGGCCTAAGAATCGTCATCTAGGTGTCCACGACGTCGGCACCTGGGAGAGATCGCTGGAATCCGAGGATTAGGGTTCTCCAAATTCTGCAATGACTGAATTCAGCCATCAAGACTCCTATTTATAAGAAAAGAAATGCTAGAGCATCCTCCATCAATACCTATGATTGGCCGGTGAGTTCGACCCTTAAAATACATCAATAATAAACTGAAAAATATAAACTAATATAGTGTTTTGACTCGCGGCGGCGTCCCGGACGCAACCGCGGAGTCCGATCGATGATTCGATCAAGTCCTCTTGCGCGAATAAATGAACGTGAGTCCCGCCTTACGACGAACCCCTCCAGATGCATGGTTTGATGGATCCCCATCAACTCCCCCGACTGAAAAGCCTTCATCTCCGATAAATGAAGATGATCGTACTGAGGTCGAAGTCCCGGGGCGAGTCAATCAAGCTCTCTCGGTAGTATCCGAGCGTCGTCTGTGCCGGTGCGACCCTGCCTATGTACCAAGTAGCGACATCGCGATCTGTCCGTGGTGGGAACAAACTTATTGGATCTGATCTCTGTGATGTACTCATCTCTCATCTCTCGAAAGGTGGATCCCGGTGCGATCGGTGGTGCCGGTGGTGAAACCAGAGAAGACGAGTCCCCAGGTGGATGGGTGGTAGTACGGGGTGGGCTGTGAGCCTGTGATGGCCAACAGCCGTAAGCAGGGTCAGAGAGTGGTAAGACAATGAAAGCGGGGGCGGCGGCGGCTGGGCATCTCCACTGCTCGGGTCCACATACTCGCGAGGCTCATAGTACCACGTCAGATCCTCGACATTAAACACCGAGTGAATTCCCATACTAGCCGGGATATCGAGTCGGTAGGCATATGTCCCAATACGACTAATAACAGAGTACATACCCATTCACCTGACGCTTAACTTTTTGGCAGGCCCCGAGGGGAGCCTCTTTGGGCGGACTCGCACCATTACTTTCTCGCCTTCATTAAATGATTATTCTCGCGTTCACTTATCCGCATGAGTTTTATAATTTTCATTGCTCATTATTATTCGTCGGCGAACCGACTCATGCAATTCATGCAAATGCAGTACGAATGACTCAGCAGACTCACTAGGGCGTGATACTAAAGGACTCATGACGAGGTTTATAGGTTACCTAGGGTCATATCCTGATACTACATGAAATGGACTCAACCCGGTGGATCCATTGACTGAGCTATTGTAGGCAAACTCTGCAACAGGGAGATCTAAGTCTCAACTACCTACATGCTCTCCTACTAGACATCGCAAAAGATTCCCTAAACTCCGATTCACTAGCTCGGTTGGCCTGTCCGTCTGTGGGTGATATACCGAGGAGAATCAAGGATAATGCCCGTCTTATGCCACAGGGTTTTCCAGAAATAACTCATGAATCTCACATCTCCGTCTGACACGATCGACTTGGGCATGCCATGTAGTCGAAAGACGTCCCTCATGAATATAGATGCAACGTGAGTCGCATCTTCCGTTTTGCAGCAGGCAATGAAGTGCGTCATCTGCGAAAACCGATTGACCACCACAAAAATGGAGTCGTGTTTCCGTAAGGTGCGGGGAAGTCCGAGAACAAAATCCATGTTATTGCCCTCCCAAGGGCAGTGCGGGACAGGTAAATGCGTGTGCAGGCCCGTGTTCTGTTTAGTGCCCTTTGCCGTCAGGCAGATACGACAGCGACGAACAACGCGAGCTACGTCCTTCTTAAGGCCGAGCCATTGGAGGCGGTCCTCGACAATGGCTATGGATTTATCTCGCCCGAAATGGCCCGCGGCTCCGCCCGCGTGCAGCTCCCAAATCAGATAATCACGGTAGGATGTCTAGGGAATGTACAGGCGGGAGCCCCGGTACAGATATCCCTCATAGATCTGATATCCATCAACAGGGTCAGGTGGGTCTCGGGACAAGGCAGTGTAAATCTCGCCAAAGTCAGGGCATGTCAGATAGTCTAGCATCAATCTCTCCAGTCCATCTACGCTCACAGTCATCGTCTGCAACAGGGATACGCGGCGACTCAACGCATCTGACGGCTTGTTCTTAACACCAGCTCGGTGCTTGAGAACATAATGAAAGTCCTGCAGATATTCGACCCACTTCGCATGTCGGTGTCCTAGCTTGCGTTGCGAGACGAGGTAGCGTAGTGTCTGGTGGTCGAAATATAACACAAACTCCAGGGGAAGGAGATAGTGTCTCCAGTAACGCAAATACTGAACTCTGGCATAAAATTCTCTATCATAATTCGAGAATTTTTGCTTAACTTCATTCAGCTTCTCACTAAAGTAAGAAACTGGATGTTCCTCCTGACTCAATACGCCACCTATACCAACACCTGACGCATCGCATGTGACCTCAAAGACACGGCTAAAATCCAGCAATCGTAGAACAGGAGCCGTCATCAATCTCTCCTTAATTTCTTCGAAGGCTCTAGTGGCTGCGGGGGTCCACTGAAACTCTCCCTTCTTGAGACAGCTCGTGAAGGGGGCCATGATCGTACTGAACCCCTGGACAAACCTCCTATAGAATGTGGCAAGTCCGTGAAAGCTACGAATCTCGTGAATATTCGCGGGAACAGGTCAATCCCGAATGGATTTGACCTTCTCGGGATCTACGGATACTCCAGTAGACGATATAATAAATCCCAGAAAGTGAACAGACTCGGAAAAGAACGAACACTTCTTCAGGTTCACACACAGTTTCTCTTTGCGGTGGGTGCCAAAGAGAAGTCTCAGATGATCGAGGTGAGCAGCCTGAGTCTGGCTATAGACCAGTATGTCATCAAAGTACACTACCAGAAACTTGCCCATGTAGGGCCACAACACCTGCGTCATAACTCGCATAAACGTGCTCGTTGCGTTAGATAGCCCAAATGACATAAGTAGCCACTCATATGGACCGTCCGTGGTCTTGAATGCTCTCTTCCACTCGTCTCACTCACGAACTCATATTTGATGGTACCCACTACGGAGGTCGATCTTGGAAAAGATTCGGACACCGAACATAGTATCCAGAAGGTCATCGAGTCGTGGAATCAAGAAATGATATTTGACCGTGATTTTATTAATGGCGCGGCTATCGATGCACATACAACAACTACCGTCTTTCTTAGGGGTAAGAAGGGCGGGGACCGCACACAGACTCATACTCTCGCGAATGAACTGCTTCCGGAGAAGCTCATCAGCATGCCACTTGAGCTCAGCGTGCTCATCTGGGTGCATACGGTAATGGGGCAGGTTCGGGAAGGAAGCCCCCGAGACTAAATCAATAGCATGCTGAATGTCTCGTGGAGGAGGCAGCTCGTCGGGGAGCTCGTCAGGCATAATGTCCACAAACTTGCCTAAAAGGGGACGCACCGCGAGTGAGTGGTCAACAGGGGTGTCCTCAGTGACCCGAGTAGCGATGGCCACGTAAATGATATCCGACTCAATAATATCTCGCAAAAACTCGCCTCGCCGCAAAATATGCAGTGGCCTCGAGGAGCTCGTACTCACAGATGGCTCTACCACACCCTTGGGTCTATCTTGGGGCTGGGTGGTCGTCAACGTAATCTTCCGCCCCTTGTCATAAAAGACGTACGTGTTCCAGCGTCCGAAACATGCGGCATCACAATCAAATAGCCAGGGGCGGTCAAACGACACATGAGCGACGTCCATGAGAATAACATCGCACCAGACCTTATCCTGAAAGGATGCATTAGTAATCGGGACTAGGCAACGCTGGGTGACCTGAATCGTCGTCTTGTCTACCCAGACAACACGATATGGGCGAGGGTGAGGCTCTGCCTTCACCTGCATACGGTCAAACCCCTTCTGGGCTACAATGTTCACACAACTCCCACTGTTGATAGATAGCTTGTAGGGACCGCTTGCAGGGACCACCTGCACTAGGAAAGTATGTGTAAAAGATGGTGGTGCGTCGCCAATCCTCATCTACACCAGGGGTGTGTAGGAGGCGCCTAATCACTCCCACCTTTAAAGACCTCTCGGCGTCACTCTCCCAGCCCTCCTCGACAGTAGCCTTAACTTCTTCTGTACCCTCCTCATCTTTCTCCAAATCCTGCTGCTCACCCTCAACTAGCAGGTTCCGCGTGAAGCACTGCGCCGCCACGTGTCCCCTGCCAGAACATTGATAACACACAATTCCCCCAGATCGCTGGCCATCAGTGGCTATGACTTTGCCCTTCGCATCCGCGGGGATACGTGATGGTGCAGTCGGGGTGGTCTGGGGCGGAGCGGGTTTCCTAAAAGTTGAGGACTCAGTGCGAGAAGTGAACTGCCTCGTGCTAGAAGATTGGAGGTACTGCTTGTACTCAATAGCGTGCTGAAATATCTGATCGACTGTCTCTAAACGATGTGGAATCAACTCTCTCCGAATCTCAGAATGAAGGCCCGCCTTGAAACGGGAGGCAATGACGATAGGCTCCTCCGAGACGTCACTCCTAATGACTAGCTCGTCGAAGCGAGCCATATACTCCACGACAGTAAGTGACCCTTGCCGTAAGTTCTGTAAGTGCTCAAATAACTGGTTTCGGTAGGAAGCGGGGAGGTACTTCTCGCTCAACCTTTGCTTCATCTCATCCCACCTGGTGATGGGGTAATAATCATCTCTCTCCAAGACTCTCTTTACGCTAATCCAAAATACCATAGCCTGCCTGACCAGCTTCATTTTTGAGAAGCGAACGCAATGCTCGTCACTCATCTCATATCCTTCGAAATAGTGGTCCATGTCCAAGAGCAAATCGCTGAAGGCTTTCAGATCTAGGCGACCATCGAACGAAGGGGTGTCGAGTCGAATACGACAAGTGATGTCGTGGTGGTGGCCTCCCCTCTGTGGGTCGGGATAATCCTCGACGTACTCGTCATGAGCGTAGTCGTATCGAGCAGGTGGGGGACCACGCTCTCTCCGACCCGGGGGATAATATTCATCGTGGTGATGATCACGGTGACCGTGTGGGGGCAGACGATCTCTTGGGTCAGGCTGAGGCTGACGTGACATAAGGTACTCATCACGCTGACGGGGAAGCCTATCCCGCGTCGGTGCTTGCTTATGCTCCATCACAAAGTCAGGATTTCGCCTTACCGACAACATTGGGGATCAATGAGGAATATCACGACGGTGGCGGTCTGCTGGAGGCTGACCATCTCTTGGGCACTGGTCATGACATGGAGGAGCATCAGGGTCGTCCTCAAATGACTCGTCACGCTGTGTTGGAGGGTCCCTGACATTCTCTAAGTGGTCTAAACAAAGATTCACCTCGGCAAGATCATGACGCACATTGTTGAATTGGGCACGTAAAGCGTCAAAACGGTTGAAGGATAACGCGCTGAAACTCAGCAAATGCGGTGCCCGAATTCGAGCTCGTCGTTCGGTCATCGGTGACTTGCGGCTCTACCATGTTTCCTCTAAAGATCCTACCACTACGGGGCATGCAAATGACCTATCCTTGTCTCTGATACCAAAATGATATAGGGGTAGGCTACTAGTGCACAAAACCTACGACTCTAGGTGGTAGTGCAAGGGTGACACGCTAATCTAAACCTACATGCAATGTAATGATCGATATTTGGACGAATAAATTAAAGCAATGTAAATTTTCAACACCACACAGATATTTAAATAAAAAAACAAATATTTAATTTTGACAAATTATAATGGCTTCCTCCGCTCGGAGGGACAAAGCGAAGCGCGCGGCGAATATCTTCTCCTGCAAATTATTAGTGTACCAAAATAAATTTCCATAAACAAGAATTGCAGCAAAATATAACAATGCACTAAATGAAAAATGTCGAGTCAAATAATACAATACTACAAAAGCTCACAAAGTAGAGGGCTGAACCGAGACACTGAAGAATTTGAGGTCCGGATGTGTAGATCAGCAATCGGAGATGGAACCGGCGGTGAGGCGACGATGGCGGTGGCTGTCCTTGGCGGTAAACAGTGAAAACGAACAATAAAACGGTGGACCCGACCACGTATTAGTAGATCCGGGCCGGGGGAGGGTAGATCTGTTGTGTAAGAGCGAATCCGGACAAAAATGATAATAAGGGTGGAGGCAAACGTCGGAACGAGGACTGAAATTCTCAGATCTAGCGTGATCTAGAGAATAGAGGCTATTTGGTAGTAGATCCACGGAGGGGAGATGAGGGGGTGGTCGACTAGGGCAAAGGGGCCCTTGGAGTGGCCGGTTTTGGTATGGGGGAGCGGCGGTGGGCTGGGGTGAGGGCAAGGAGGCCGGAGGCCTAGACTGGAGAGGGAGGGGGTGGCGGAACCGGGTGTTGAGGGCGGCCGGCTGGGCGGCGGTACAGGAAAAAGGGGGTGGGCGGCTTGCTGGACTGCTGCAGGCCGGCGGCAGTGAGGGGGTTTTGAAGGGATTCCGACGGTGGGAGGTGGAGTATGAGGGGTGGAAAACGAAGGTGGAGGTATGGATTACCTTGGGGAGGAGTTTGGAGGCATAGGAGTCGTCACCTAGGGTTTCACGACGTCGGCACCGGGGAGGGATCGCTGGAATCCGGGATTAGGGTTCTCCAAATTCTGCAATGACTGAATTCAGCCCTCAAGACTCCTAATTATAAGAAAAGATATGCTAGGGCATCCCCCGTCAAAGGCTATGATTGGCCGGTGGGTTCGGTACTTAAAATACATCAATAATAAACTGAAAAATATAAACTAATATAGTGTTTTGACTTGCGGCGACGTCCCAGACGCAACCGCGGAGTCTGATCGGCGATCCGATCAAGTCCTCCTGCACGAATAAATGAACGTGAGTCCCGCCTTGCGGCGAACCCCTCCAGGTGCATGATTTGATGGATCCCCATCAACTTGTCTCTTTACAAGCTTCAGTGCGGCCTTAGGTCCTCTTTGCCACTCCAAGTAGCCTAGCGAAGTCAGCCTCCTGCAAGATCTTGCAGGAGGTTGACTTGGCTAACTACGCAGAGTGGCAAAGAGGAGCTAAGTTCGCACAAGATCTTGTAAAGAGAAAAAGTCTTTGTCAATATGCTTCCATAGATGCTTTTTTCTCGGGTACTAAGTGAACAAAATTTATGAGGCAACTATACGCACTTAATGCATCCGTATGAGACCGTTTGTTCTCATGGTTTTTGACTGAGCATATTCCATATGCCTTTTGTTCTAAATATATAGGCAACATTAAAAAAGTGATTAAACAAAAGCATAGACTCTCCAAATTTGACATACCATTGGGTCCGAAAGGGATAGGGTGAACAGATAGTTAGAATGTTCCCTGTAATTTTATCCACATAATTATCCACATTTTTTATTAGAGAAGGTTGAAGAAAACTGATTTCCTTGACATTCAATACAAAATCACTTCAGGATTCTTTGTTGAGAACACTGTTATTGTAGCTGAAGGAGAGCTTCTTTCAAGTGGAACTTTTAAGGTATGCATTTCCATGTTTATTTACTTTTTGATGCTTCTAATAGGATTTGTAAGTTTAGCTTGATAAAGTTTTTTCTCATCTTTAAGGTATGTAAATATTTGCCATCTTCATCAACATCACCATCTTCATTTTAATTATTGGCTTTATTGTGAACGTTTGAGTGCCCTGTTGGATTTTTGAGTTTGTCTTCTGGACTTTTGTTTCATCAAGCAGGAAGTTTAAGATATATTTGTTTTAATTGCTATAAAAAGAAATTTAATTAATATAAAAAGAAATAAATTAGAAACTTAATTAATAAAATGTAAATATAAAATAATTAATTATTAAATAAAAATTATATAAAAATAAGGATAAAATTAGAGTTTTCAACATGCTTCATTGTTTGTTTTATTTTTTTTCCGTGTATCATAATTTTAAATTTGAATTGTCTAAAAATTTAGGTTTCTCACTCACACATCTTGTCTGTTGCAGACATAAGATATTTATTCTTCTCCTAATCATCGTATCCACCACTTGCATCGTTTTTTCCGTTAGCGTACCTATATTCCAACTTTCAAACCTAAGTCTGTTACAAATCCTACGATATACTTTCTTAGAACGTCTAATATGTGAGGTTTTTTCTATTTAACATTAAGTCCAAGTCCTCTTGGAGGTGCAACAGTGCTTGCTAAGACTCCGCATTCAGACCATACGATGAGAAATCTTGCATATTCAACACTCACCCAAGTCCTGGAGATGTAGCGGTAATTGCCAAGATGCCGCATTTTGACCATACGACGTGTTCCTTAGGGAGAACAACCTAGCTTTTGCACAATTTCTCAAATGATCTATATTCATAAGGGTGACTAAATTTTACCCTGGTCGTCTATCTAACACAACTCTCATCATTTTTCATCCGGACGTGGGACCAGCATCAACTGATTTAAGTGATTTATCAAATACGCTATGTAATTATTTGCTCATTTTAAAATCAAGGACTATTTTAAGTTCTGATTCAAGTTTATTTTTTGAATATAATCTCGTATTGAAATTTTGATTTAAGTGAGAGATCAAAGATATATCTTTCTTCAACAGAAAAAGAGCTAACATTCATTTGATCTTGATCCTTGTGGAGTGAAAAAGACAGTATATTGGATCCGCATAGACTTCCTGCTAATATCCATAAATGACTTGTTTTTGGTAATAGATGAACATTACTATATGGATATTCGGACGCATGATAGACATCAGTACTCCAGTGCATTTCTCCTTCTGACTCAGAATAAATATGTTTTCAAACCCTCTCTTTAAAATAAAAAGTGGACGTTCCGGCACGAATCTCGGCAATTACTTGTTTTGATTCTACATATTGATCATTTTGAACTAAAATCAAACTCTTTGTTGGAATATTCACATTATGTAGAATATCTCGACTCTCAATAGTTATATACAAGTCTATAAAACATAAAAGAACAGGATGCCCATGACGGGTACGTGTGGGATGAACCAAATCCTCATCAAATTTTATTTTTCCATTAGAGGGAGCTCGCACATGTTCGGCAGTACCGCCTGTGAATACTCCGCCGGTATGAAAAGTTCTTAGTGTTAGTTGAGTCCCCGGTTCCCCAATTGATTGACCCGCAATAATGCCTACCGCTTCTCCCAACTCGACCAGGTCACCATGAGTAGGGCTCCGGCCATAACATAATTGACAGATCCAAGATGTACTCTTACAAGTAAAGGGAGTTCGAATATATATTGGGTGTGCTTGAAAGGTTATGAATCGATTGACAAGCCCAATTCCGATATATATATCGTCTGTTAATACACGACCAAAGAGTGTTTGTGCAAAAATTTTTTCCGTCATCCCATTTCGAGGACTCACGGAAATACCTCTTTTTAATTATAAGTTGACTCTGATGCATTTTTTAGTGTTGGTTTTGATGGGGAATCAAATTTAACAAAAAATGTTGCAAAATCATTCATATGGTAAGTTTCTACTTATCTGCATCTAATTTATTGTTCAAAGAATAGTCATGAACTATAATTTCTTCGGTACGCTATAATTAAATTGTATACAATTCTTGTACTCGTGTATTTTAATTGATTTCATATGAGATGTTAAATAAATTCCTTAGAAACTGCAGTTTGAATATGCAATAATTTTAACAGTAACATAGTCATGATATTTTGTGGACTCTAAAGCTCTTAAGCAAATCTCATTTTTTATCCTTTAATAATTATAATTTTATTCATAATTACCTTTTGTAGCATCTGATTATGGTAAATTTTCAGGTCAATACATGTGGATTTCCACCTTTGGAGGATAGAGATGATTCCTTATCTTTACTCATGGGTCTTGACTTCTTCGGCGGCGGTGTTTTCTCTACTGAAGAAAATGTAACCTTTTCATGCAACATTTAATTCTATTTATACTTACCACATTATCAAGACTAAGGGCGAGTTTGGCTCCACGGAAGCCGCGGCTCGGAGATCACCGGGATCACATTGGCCTCCGCACGGTGATGATACAACCAAGAAAAATACATCGCATAGAAATATGAAAGATAAACTACGACGGAGCTACTCACGTCATCCACCACCCAAAGCTTTCAAAAAGTGAAGGAAACTGAGCTAGTACTTTGTCACGTTGCCTCTAAGTAGTAATCGAACAAAGATTTGCTTTTTCAAAAAGTGATGGGATTGTCGGCGTCGAGGTGAGACAGATGTGAGACCTCAGCTGGGTGATTCTTGATTAAGCGGCGAACTGGGGAGGTTGTGGGGCATGAATGGTTAGGTGGTTGCATCTTTGTGGAGGAAGTTGTTAGCGGTATACTACCTCGCTAATGCGCTCAAGGATTTGAATTGGCTCATAGAAGCGCAAAAAGCTTTCATGGAGGTGACTGTTGAAGTCTACCAACGCCGACGAAGGTTGATAAAAATTGAATCTCCTAGCTCCTGAGTGACACCGCGGTGTTGCCTATTGACTTTGTTGGTCATGTATTACTGCGCTTGGAGTAGGTTGTGTTTGAGCTGGCACAAGGACTTATCTTGATCAACAAGATTCATCACAAGAGTAGCCACCCAACATTCATCTGGTAAAAAGTGGGGAGTGGTGGAGCATGAACTTATACGATATGAACCGAAGAGGTCTGTGAATCTGTATAAAAGGAGATGTACGAAAGCTCTCATAGCCCAAGAAATCCACTTCGTCCGGTGGCTTGCTTGCTCTACCACGAAACATTGTAAGTTTCCAATGTGATTATGTATCTCGGTCTGATTGTTTGTTTGAGGATGATATGCAGAGCTCATGCGGAATTCGGTGTCGTGGAGCTTAAACAACTCCACTGAAATAGGTTCATGACGATTAGATCGTGATTGTGATGATCAAGCGGGGAAATCCACAAACTCAGACCACCTACTGAATAAAAGCATAGCCATGTTTGTTGCTAAGTATGGGTGGCGGAAGATAGCAAAGTGGTCATACTTGGACAAACAATTGACGATCACCATGATGTAGTTAAAGCCTTTGGACGGGGGAAGGCAAATGATAAAGTTCATAGTAAATCCTCCCATGTTTGCATAGGGATTTGAAAAGGCTGATGAAACCCTACCAAGGCCAATGTCTCGCGCTTGGCCTTTTGACTGGTCACATAAGTGGCCTCAAAATGTTGTACTTTCTTTAGCATCCGATTCCAATATAAGGAAGTAGTTAAATAATGGTAAATCCAGGAAGCAAACACATGGCTACCGGAGGCCGTAGAGTGGTATTCCTAAAGCAAGAGAGGAATGAGTTGAATATGCGTATTTAATTTCTCGTTTGTTATATCTCACGTGTTTGGAGTCTTATATATGTATGCTTGACTTGAGTTAGGGTTAAAGTGAATTCAGTTTTCGTCGTCTACTTGGTATCAGAGCTTAGCGCTCATGATCTCGATCTCGCTTCCGCCGCGCTTGTCCCGCTTCCGCCGTGCTCGATTCGCTTCAGCCGCGTTCGATCCCTCTTCCGCAGCCCGTCTCCAGCAGGTCTCCCGTCTCCAGCGCGTCTCCCGTCTCCAACGCCGTCGTCGCAACCCGTCACTTCCTCCGCTCCAACAGCCCGTATCCAACGTCGTCTCCAGCACCTAGGGTTTTCAGCGGCTTTCATCGGCGTCGGTTCTTCTGCTTCCCCTTCCAGTGGCGTTCGCAGCCTTCAGCTCTTCTCTCTGCCCGTTTTACAGGCGGCCTTTTGTCTCCAACCGTTTTGTCTTCCATGAGGGCTGTCAAAGACATCGTGGTCACATCCTTTGTTGTCCTCTCCGACAACGCGATCTAAAGGACACTCGTAGGATGTGGTTTCTTCCGTCTTGAGTTCTTCTTACTAGTTGCCTTCGGACGATCATCGATGGGTAATTCCTCCGAAATCTTATCTTCTCCCCACACTGGTCCTTCTGGAGTCCGCCTCGAAGTCACGACCAATCTGGCTCCTTAAAGATCACTAATGTTGCCTTGGATGACACAAATTATCTTGAATGGTCCAGGGCGGTATATCATGCTATTCTAAGTCACCGACTATATGGGTACATTGATGGAACCACGGTTGAGCCACCGCGTACCGATCCCTCATGGAAAAAATGGGATGCGGACAATTCCTTGGTTGTCTCGTGGTTACTTCACACTATGTCCCCTCGGGTGTATCATAGCTACATGCTTTGGATTCTGCTCAGGAAATTTGGAAGAGGGCCCGTGACACCTACTCTCAGGCAGGCAGTTCGTTGTAGATTTATGAGCTCACTCGCCGTGTTTTGGAGCTAAAGCGGGGAACATGTCTGTCTTTGCTTATTACTCTGAGTTTGAACGTCTTTATCAAGAATTGGATTACTTCAACACCTTTATTGCTGCATGTACTGCCGATGCGTAGGCTCTTCAAAAGGAAAAAACCGCTTTCGTGTTCACATCTTTCTTATGGGACTCACTATGGAGTTTGGTGTTGTTCGCCTCCATGTCCTCCATCGCGAGCCTCTTCCCTCTCTTAGGGAAACCTTCAATATGCTCCTCAGTGATGAGAATCGTCACTGCTCTCTTGGTCCCTCTACTGACCACTCTGCTTTTGCTGGGATTGGTCGTGACCCTCCTTTTTCCTCCCCTGTATGCGGCCAATGTGGAAAGATAGTACATATTAAGGATGTTTGTTTTCGTCTACACCTTCATCTTTCTCCTCCTGGCCGTGGATCTGGTGCTTGTGGGAGAGGTGGTCACTGTGGTGGTGATCGTCAGACTGGTGCCCGCACACAGTATTCTGCGCATTCAATTGAAGTTTATGAGGATAACCCCCCTCTAGGGGCCTTTCTGCTATGCAGTTAGAGGCCTTCCGCTCTATGCTGCTTTCCCATTCTGACTCTACATCGGTTGATTTCACTATCGCTTTTGCTACTTCAAGTATCTCCAGTGTTCATGTTGTGTCTTCGTCTCACTTCGAGTGGATCATTGACTTGGCTGCGACTAATCACATGACTGACCCTGCCTCAGGTTTTACCTCCTACATGTCTCTCTCTAGTCGTGATAAGGTTATTGTTGTCAATAGTTCCCTTTCTTCTATTGCTGACAAAAGAACCATTGCTTGTTCTCCCGACCTGTCTCTTTCTTCGGTCTTGCATGTCCCTTTATTTACTCGCAATTTTCTCTCTATTAGTCACTTAACCGCGTCTTTAAACTGCCATGTGACCTTTTATCCTAATGTTTGTGTGTTTCAGGATCTGGATACAAAGAAGATGCTTGGCAGTGGCAAGAACGTTGGCGGACTGTATTTGCTTAACCAGTCGTTATCTTCCAGTGCTCTCTCAACCACGTGTGCTCCGACTTTGCATGACACCCGACGCTGGCATCTTCGTCTTGGACACCCTTATGCTTTATATCTTTTCAATCTATTTCATGTTTTAGTTGTTTAATTAAATTGTTTACTTGTGACACCTGTGAACAATCAAAATTTGTTCGTCATAGTCTCAGTCATGTTTCTTTTTCTAGTTCCTTTCCGTTCGATGTAATTCATTCTGATGTTTGGGGTCCTTCTCTTGTGTTAGCTTTATCTGGTTATAAATGATTTGTCACCTTTATTGATTGTTATTCTCGTACTACTTGGTTGTATTTGTTAAAAAGGAAAAGTTACGTGTTTACTTGCTTTCGTTACTTTCATCAAATGGTTGTGACACAGTTCAATGACATAATTTGCGTGTTTCGTAGTGATAATGGTGGTGAGTATGATGATCAGAGAGCGTTTGGTGCCTATCTTGCCAAACATGACATTCTTCACCAAACCACCCGTATCCACGTTTCTACTCAAAATGACGCGATTGAACTAAAAATAGGCAGTTACTGGAGGTTGCTCGGTGTTTGTTAATTGTCACGAACCTTCCCAAGTTCTATTGGGGTGATGCAGTTTTGACTGCAATTTATCTCATTAATTGTCTACCGTCGCATGCCCTTTCCTACGATACTCCCCTTTCCCGTTTACCCAGAAACACATTGTCCACACCTCTCATATCTCTCATCACATCTTTGGTTTTGTTTACTTTGTTCATGTTCATACCCACATCGAGATAAATTGAACACTAGTTCTCTTAAATGTGTTTTCGTTGGGTACTTTCCTTCCACCAAAGGTTATCAATGTTATCACCCTCCTATACGTTGCTTCTACTGCACTGTTGATGTTACTTATTTTGAGGGGGAGTCATATTTTGGTCTTCGTTAGGGGGAGACGAGGTGTAATATTGACGGGACCCTCGACTCTCCTTTTTCGATAGTTGCTTCTCCTCATATTACTCATACACCTGCTCCTATTTCTTCTTGTACTGCTCTGGTTCCTCCCACTTCTATTCCTCCTATATTATATACATACCCTCGCAGACCTCGTACCGCTTAGCAAGTACTGTCCATGGATGTCCTTCCTGTGTCGGTGTCTGCTTCTACTCCAGATTCGAATGATGACCTCCATGTTCCCCTCACTCTGCTTAAAGGTAATACTGGTGGCACCAAATACCCTATTGTCAATTACATTTCTTATCATCACCTCTCCCATGCTCATAGAATTTTTATCTCATATCTTTCCTCTATTGTGATTCCTAAGACCTGACAGGAGGTTGTTTAAATACCTGAGTGGAAACAGGCTATGAAAGAAAAGATGCGTGCTTTGGAAAAAATGAAACATGGCAACTTGTGAGTCTTCTCCCTGGGAAGTGAACAATTGGATCATGATGGATTTTCTCTGTTAAGCAGAATCAAGATGAGGTGATGGAGCAGTATAAAGCGCGCTTGTTGCTCAAGGGTATACCGAAACCCAAGAAATTGACTACCAAAAATCCATTGCCCATGTTGCAAAGATGAATTCTATTTGTGTGATCCTCTCTTGTGTTGTATGCCTTGGGTGGGAGTTGCAACTACTTGTTGTCTAAAATGCCTTCTTGCATGGTGATTTGGAAAAAGTCTACATGACTATCCCACCTGAATTTTCTAAAGGAGGGTCCAATGGAAAGGTCTGCAATCTGCAAAAATCCTTATATGCCTTGAAACAATTCCCTAGAGCCTGGTTTGGACAATTTAACAAAACCATGCTACAATTGGATTATCCTCAAGGACAGACTGATCATACTCTCTTCATCAATAGGAGAGGAACTCAAATATCGATACTCATTGTATACGTGGATGCCATCATCATTATAGGAGATGATTTGGAGGAAATCACGCACTTGAAAGAACAGTTGGGTAAATATTTTGAAGTCAAAGATATGTGAAAGTTGAAATACCTCTTGGGGATTAAAGTAGTAAAGTCTCGTCGGGAGAGCTTCATCTCTCAGAGAAAATATACCCTTGATCTTTTAGAGGAATTTGTATGCTTGGGTGTGCTCCTATGGATACACCTATTGAGGCTAATCACAAGGTTGATGATGATATTAGATGGGAGAAAATTTACATCTCAAGGTACCAACGATTGGTTGAGATATTTATATACTCATCTCATACTCGCCCGGATATTATGTATTCTGTGGACGTCCTAAATAGATTCATGCACTCTCCCACAACTCGCCATCAGCATGTTGCATATCAAGTATTGAAATGTCTCAAGAATTCTCCATGATGTGGGATTTCGTTCTATGCAAACCAACTTTTTAAAATTGAAGTGTTTATTGATGCTGATTGGGCTGGTATTCAAGACGATAAAACTTTACTACCGGGTATTGCTCATTTGTAAGTGAAAATCTAGTATTGTAGAAAAAAAGAAATAGAATATTGTTGCTCGCTTAAGTGCTGAAGCGGAGTATAGGGCTATTATGACACAAGAAGTGTGCGAGGGGTTGTGGTTGAAGACAATTCTCCAGGATATGAGACTCCAGGTGAACAAACCTGTTACTATTTATCGCGATAACAATGCTGTCATCAATATTGCTCACAATCCGGTTCAACATGATAGGACGAAACATATTGAAGTTGACCAGCATTTCATCAAAGATCATTTATATAAGGGAAATATTTGTACACATTTCGTGAATTCTCGTGATCAACTGGCCGACGTCTTTACCAAAGGATTAAGCTATGAAAATTTTATGGATGATACGGTCAAGTTGGGAATGATTGATATATACTCCCAATTTGAGGTGGAGAGTTGACTATGCGTATTTTATTTCTCGTTTGTTATATGTCACGTGTTGAAGTCTTATATATGTATGCTTGCCTTGAGTTAGGGTTAACGTGAATTCAGTTTCTGCCGTCAACTGAATGTAGTTAGAGGAATCTTGGCAAAGGGTCAATCAACACTAGGTGGTTCCGGTACTGTAAACGGTCCCCATAAATAGGGTGTGCAAAAATAAGAACCAAATAGGAACCGAATCGAGCGGTTCACGTTGGTTCTTTGTTCGGTTTCAAGTCCAAAAATTTTAGAACCTACCACTCAGTTCAGTGCTCGATGTTTACATTCACATACCTAGAACCGATTCTAGAACTGGGCTATTGAAATTAAATATCAGAAATATAGAAGTGACCTGATCCTTATTTCATTCAATACGAGTCTTCCGATTCAATCAAGGTTACGTTAAAACTAAAAACTTCACCCTTCCCACAGATCCGTTGTCTTTTCAACATGAGCCTGATAGTTTTGTTTTCAAAAATTAGTTCTCGTCATTGTATGTTAGTGCAAATTGAGTAACATTTTGTATTCATTTTTTTGCTCTTCTAAAAATACAATTGTTTGAGCATATTATTTTTTTTATAAAGAATATTTGTGTTTACTATTTGCTTAAATGAATACAATAACTAAGAATATTTACTAATACACAAAAAATATTATGACGCATAAGTAGAGCTGAGAACAGGACCAAATTTTTGGTTCAGATCTAATTTTATACCTTGGGTACATGAGCCGGTTCCGGTTATGAAAAAACATAACTGAACCTATGTGGATCGGTTCTTGGTTTTGGGTGGATCTGAGCCGAACCGACCCGAGTTGCAGCCCTACTCGTAGAAACCAAAGGGAGGTATAGACAAAGGATTACGGCGGAGTGTCGCGATGAAGACGGCGTATTAAGCGTCTTGATGTACCTCAGTAAGAATGGCACCAACATCTAGCCAATGCAGGTGAGAGAACGCAAATGGTGGCTTTTAAACACTTACAATATAAGGAATCTGCTCTTACATTTGATTTGTTGACCTTTTCTTCAGTGGAGAAACTGTACCCACGAGTTTAGCCATCCACAACTTTTGGTCCAAGGTGATCATCTTTTGTTCCATGAGATGTCGTAGGCTCCAATGGTCCGCACATATACATCAAAATGGTGACCCAACAAATATGGGCACTAGTGGCGAGTACCTTGGACAAGCGCGCAAAGTTCAATCTTGTAAGCAGACTTGGCCGGTGTCTTTGTCGACTAGGCTTTATTGAAGTATGCCTATAATTGACCTTCATGTATAAACACTGTTCCTATGTTGACTATTGAGGCATCACACTCCACAACAAAGGACTTTGTAAAGTACCACATGACCAGTACATGTGCGGTGTCCAGGGTTCCCTAGAGTGATCAAAAGGCCTGTTGAGCTACAAGTGCCCACTGAAAGGTGATGACATGGTCTGTTTGAAGGAGAGCAATGGATGACCTAGTGAGGTTCCTATAGTGGCGAATGAGTCACTGATAGTATTCTATGAGGCACAGAAATCCCAGAATACTTGAGTGAAGGTCGATGTTAGCCACTCCCATACTTTTGAGACCTTGTCAGGGTCCATTACTACTTTCGCCACAGAGATGACATGACCCAAATATTTGAGATAGTGATGGCTAAAGGAACATTTGTCGTGGATCACATGCAATTTATGAATTTGTAAAAGACCTGGCACTGCGCGCAAGTGTGCCAAATTATCCTACCACGAATCACTGTAAACCAAAATGTCATAGAAACTAGCATAAACTTACATTGATGAGACCAAACGTTCAAAATGACGTTCACTCGTAGTGAACATCGTGTGTGCGAAAGACCGTTTTGTCCATATCTTTTGAGTGCACTTGAATCTTTTGGTAGTCAGAGAAATGATCATGGTTGGATAAGAAATGGGCACCATGTAGCTTGTCAAGAAGTTCATGAACCACTGAGATCAAATACTTTTCTGGAACAGTGGCCCGATTGAGTGTTAATCCACACAGAAACACCACCTACCATCCTTCTTGTGGAGAAGGATTGAATTGGAGAAAGGGTTTGAGCTAGGTTGTTTAATACCCCTCGTGAGCATCTCGACCATAAAGTTCTTGATTTTTCCCTTTTGGGGGTGGCCATAATGGTGCTGCTGCAGTGAAATTGAACATACATTTGGTTGAAGTTATATGAGATGGTTGAAAGTCCGCAACTGGAGAAGGTGTGAAGTGTTGTCAATGACCTCTGGAACTCTTGTAAGAAGGCCGCTAACTTTGAGAACTTTGTTATAATTGTCTTGGTCGAGCATGCATACTCGATCTACCAGAGGACATCAACAAACTTTGTCTCTACGGTGTGAACAATGGAACACATACTAGCTGGCGAGGGATCTATGGAAACATTGCCTTTGAGGTGGTGATCAGTGCAATCAACAATAAAAGTCGTTGTCAAGGCAAACCAATTCACACAAGTCTCCCCGGAGGTTCACAACTAGGTGAATCTGGGAAATGTATCCATGTTATCTTGGATCCACGTTATCTAAGCCAAACACATAAAAAATTGTCGTGAAGGCAAAGGAGCCCAACACAACGAGCACTTGAAGGCAGCGGTCTGAGGTGGCCACATGTCGGTCATCACCCAAGTCGACTGGAGGGTTAGTATCGTAGGTGGGTCAATTGGAAAGTGGGACAAGAGGCCACTGGTGATAAATTTTTGGTCGGCGCCATTAACCTCCATGATCACGTCGGAGAGGCTGAAATGCCCCCCCCCCCCCCGAATAGAGGGATAACTCTATATGTGCAAGCGAAGCAGATGAGTCCCCCATGGTGGTGTCTTCATCGAGTACCACTACATCAAAATCTGCCATTGTGTTCTCCTCCTTTGCAGATAACATATTCAGTTCCTAGTTGGGGCATTCATGGAGCGATGAATACAACTGCTTATAACATAAGTATAACCCTGTGCTTCATAAGTCTGTGCACTCATGGTGGGACAGACACTGCGGAGGCAGCCGTCTCCTTAGTGCGGGTTGTGGATGAGGTTATCTTGGGCAACACAACTCTAGACGATCCATTGCCCAGCTTTTCTTGTGTGATCGTTGCTAATAGAAAGTCAAGTTGTATTGGCTGGAGGAAGCCCCAGGGATCATAGTAAACTCGGCCTTCATGAAGCGAGCCTACTAGACAACTAGAGTGAGCGTGGAAGGGGTCAAGGTGCATAGTCATACATGAATGTGGGATTGCAACCCATGCATGAAATACCTCAAATAGTGTCATGGATAAGCCGAACACACGAGCACCAACTCAACGAAATCATCTACATATGGTTCCATTATGTCCAGTTGTACCGTGCAAAGGCGCTTAAACACGTTCCTAGCCTGATGTGTTTCTTAGCGCTATATTACTTTCTCCTTGAGGATTACCCACACCATGTGGGGCATTGATTGGCCTCGTCAACCGTCAACACATCCAATGGAGGGGGTACCTATGCATATAAATTATAGCTAGTGTCACTTTGCTTTCTTCCATTGTCAGTTGTAGCTCAAATGATTGTTCGGTATGGGTGATCCAATCCAAAGGGTTGGAGCCATCAAATAATGGAACCTTCACCTATCAGGGTGACTGGTGTGGGTAGAACGAGGGTTGTGATAGACCAACGTCTGTATCTACTGAGCTCCCCATGCCGGACAGATCCTTATAGCTCGTAGTTGTATCAAGATCGAGAATAAATAGCTTACATTGCATTAAACGAGAATAAAGATACAATCAGGAGAGAACTCCTGCCAAGCATCCAGAGGTTTGGTCCTCTTTGACACTCCACTCTCCAAGAGAGCCAAACACTCAAGACCCTAAAAATGAGAGACTCCACCCATAGCGCTCCTTGTATAGACAGAGCTCTTTACTACAAAACAAAACACTAAAATAATACAATAAAGAAATAAGTCGTTGAGTAACTCCTGCAAAGCGAGGCCTAAAATCTGAGTGTAAGCATGAGATATGTTCCCCAATACAAATATGTATCAACACCCACAACTTGAAAATTGACCTTGTCCTCAAGGTCGAGGTGGTAAGGATCTGATAAGCGCGACATGGAGACTCAGACAGCTCCTCTGGTGAAACATTAGAAACTGAGAGGCATCATGGCGGGATGGTTGCTGCAGAGCTGACATAGGACTGCTCGAGAGGAGAAGCAATGTTGTGCCAGAAAGATATCTCAGCCTCAAGGTCGAGCGAGGTGCACGCCTGTTGGGCCAGGGCCTCGGGCAATGGGATGGATGGAGAAGGCTCGTCGGGAAGTACAGTGGCAGACTGGCAGGTTGGGGTTGTAAGGGGGCATGTGGAAGAAGACGATGACGAAGCTCAAGCGCCATGGCGCTGAGTATAATGGGCAGCTTCAATGCGATCGCAGCGAGCATGCATTGAGTCCTGAAGGAGAGTCATGGTGAAAAAGGGGGCGGGGGCGGCGAAGGCCGCCAAAAAGTGTCAGGAGGCTCATAGGGGCTGCAGGAATGCTGCAGGCGCCATCGAAGGGATGTCAGAGTGCTGCAGGAGTTGAGGGGGCTGCCGAAATGTCGTCGAAGCTGCAGGAGCGCTATCGTATTGCAGATGGAGCCGCAGTAGGGTTGTATGGGGAATGAGGGGCCGCTGGAAGGCTTCAACGCGATCGCAACGAGCATGCATTGAGTCCCGAAGGAGAGTCATGGTGAAAGGGGGGAGGCCGCTAGAAAGTGCCAGGAGGCTCATAGGGGCTGCAGGAATGCTGCAGGCGCCATCGAAGGGATGTCAGAGTGCTGCAGGAGCTGAGGGGGATGCCGAAATGCCGTCGAAGCTGCAGGAGCGCTAACGGATTGCAGATGGAGTCGCAGAAGGGTTGTGAGGGGGACGGGGGGCCGCTGGAAGGCTGCAGAGTGTCGGCAGTCGTTGGGGTGCTGTCGAGCACAGATAGAAGGTAGAAAAGCCGGTTGTAGGCGCCGGGGGCCGAAGACGCACTGGAATCATGCGCTGGAAGAGGTGTCGGGCGCAGGGAGATCGGTCGCAGCGAAATCGAGCGCTGGAATCAGGAGTTGACTGCGTTGGACTCCGTGCGAACGCCGCTGGAAGCAGCTGGAGTTGCTGGAGTAGTCGGCGTAGCAGGGGAAGAAAGCACCGACGACGGTTGATGGGGTTGTACACGACGAAAAATGCCGTTGGAAGCAGCCGACGACGCTGGATTGGTAGGAGCAGTCAGCAGTGTTGAGGATCGGGCGACAGAGACTGCCCGACGTGCGAACGAGCGAGGCGTGGTCGGGGCAGAGGCGATGCGGCGATGCGTCCTCGACATGCACAAGAAAAATTGTTGGAGCCCCGATGCGGCTGGATCGGGATGTATCGAAGCGGCGGAAACCGCCCTCGTGGAAACGTAAGAAGCGAGCGGCGAAATTAAGACTCTCGGCAGAACCCTAAACTCCGACAGGTCGGATCAGTTTTATCAAGTTCGAGAACAAATAGCTTGCATTGCATGAAATGAGAATAAAGATACAATCAGGAGACAACTCCTGCCAAGCATTCGCAGGCTGGGTCCTCCTTGACACTTTACTCTCCATGAGAGCCAAATATTCAAGACCCTAAAGATGAGAAAGAATCCACCCCTAGGGCTCCTTATATAGACGGAGCCCCTTAATACAAGACAAAACACTAAAATAATACAGAAATAAGTCATTTAGTGATTCCTACAAGACGAGGTCGAACGTCTGAGTGTAAGCATGAGACGTGCTCCCCAATGCAAATACGTATCAGATCCATTGCGGCGAAGTTGGCCGTCGACGACGGGGAGCCCTGCTCGTCAAAAGTTGGCCTCGTCGGAGAATTTTAGAATGTCGGCGAGCAAAGATTCGATCATCTCCATGTTGAAGAAAAAGGTACCTGTGGAATGTTCCACCTCTAAAAGACGCTCAGCCATGTGTGCCATCAAGGGAATTTACAATTCGATGCTCAGCCGTTGCGGAGCGCTGCCATAAACGAAATCCATGGCTATGGAGGAGACAAAGCCTGGGCAAAGCGCAGTGGAAGTTGCATGATAGTCCGTTGTGCCCCATGCGGAAGCGCCTGCTTGCCAATACAACTGCTGTTTCATGGAAGATGATTGATGGGGATAGGAATGGAGGGCAACAATTGTTGTGTCGAGACTTGCAGTGCAGAAAGAGGCGTTGAGGTCTTGACCGTCGTCACACTGAGTTGCGTGCAAGTTCGGGCGTGGGAATAAGGGAAAGAACAGTGGCCGGGGAATTCGGGGAGGTGAGTAGGGTTGGATCAAGGAATTCCTGTGCCTAGGGTTAGGTGGGAGGCAGTGGTAGGTCGGACCAAGTTGATATGATCAAGGAAATATCATCGCAACTACAATGGAATTACTCAAGTTGTCCTATTCCTAGCTTTTACAAGTAACTCTTTGGACAGAAGATACTAACTTCTTTTCCTACCCCTCCTCATATAGGAGAATACATGGCGTCAAATGACCAAGTTGCCCTTCCAGATTCTTTACTGGTCTGCGCGAATAGATACGCTTAGTCGGTGGTGTCCCACGCGCGGCATCCTCTTGGGTGTGGAGAACCATATTTATATCAATGACACTAAATTAATATAACACTAGTTTTAAATTGTATTTTGTTTTATATATTTGTTAAAATATTGAATCAGTCAAAGCCTGCTTATATCTATTCACCTACTTTACTCATCAATAGCTCAGATTGTCAGCACTAGAGAAGAAGGCAGTAAATGACATGTTTGTTGTCCTTTCAGATGTATGGTTGGACAGCGAAGAGGTAATGTACATATCCTTGGTTTTCCTTTTTTCTCTTCTACCACTTATTTCCAAGATAATGAGATTTTATTTACTTATACAAAAGGCTATGGAAAAGCTAGCTGCGGTTTTGGATGGCTATGAAAGTGTAGAAGTGGTTCCTTCTTTGTTTGTTTTAATGGGAAATTTCGCTTCTCGTCCTTGCAATCTTTCTTTCCACTCATTCTCTACTCTCAGGTAAGAGTCCTTTTCGATCTCTACAGTGCTATTGAGTTTAATATCATACCACTAACTAGATATGCAACTAATTAGGAAAAATGCTTGCAGAATGCAGTTTGAGAAGCTCGGAGAATTGATTAAAGCTCATCCCAGGATAAATGAGCAAAGTCGTTTTTTATTTATCCCCGGTCCTGATGATGCAGGTAACATTAACATTTGATTGAAATTACATGACCTCAATGTATGCAATTTTCTTCTTTTACAGGGCCAATAGTTTTTTCTGAATGTAAGTAGATGCTAGCCACATGTTCCATAGTTGGAGCATATTATGTGCTTCTATCCTATAATCATTATTCACAAATTTGTGCATGTGCTTCACTCAGCTTGAATACACTTTAAATCCAAGCATAAGTTGCTATTAAAGCGTCTATCATGCTCAAATCTAGCCATACATACCTAGGAACAAATATGAATCCCTTCATTTTCCATTGTTGTTTTTTTCCTGTTCAGTTTGCTTTTATCTTCTCAGGTCCATCGAAAGTTCTTCCAACGTGTGCCTTGCCAAACTATCTAATCGAAGAACTTCAGAAACACATCCCAACGGCTATCTTCTCAAGCAACCCCTGCAGGTCATATCCTAAAGCATGCTTCTGATTTTAACAAATACATTTTTAATTCAATGATATATTTTGTATATCCTGTGAAAGTAAAATGCAATTGAATTGTTTGTTATATTTCACATAAATAATAGAATAGTTGGAACTCATGAACTGTAATATTCTTCACGGCGAGTTTTTTCCCCTCAAATTTCAGGGTGAAGTTCTACAATCAGGAAATTGCATTCTTCCGTCAAGATCTTCTCTACAGGATGCGCAGATCATCTTTGATTCCTCCGTCATCGGAAGAGACGACGGATCCTTTTGAACATGTAAGCTTTGTTTTGAAAATCCAAGCAATAGGGTTTTTTCACAGACTAACCAAATCTTTGAGAAATTATTGGATTCTCATTGCAGCTTGTTGCTACCATTACACATCAGAGCCATCTCTGCCCCCTACCACTTACGGTGCAGCCCATCATTTGGAATTACGACCACTGCCTCCGGCTCTATCCAACCCCTCATACGGTATCGTCCGTTTCTTTTTTGGAGACGAAAATGAGCAAATTAGTTCTCTAACTACTTGTTATGCATAATCCAAATTTGATCATCACCAGCTTTCCGCTAAACATTCTATCTTAATGGTGATAGAGGAAAACTGGTGTAGAGATCATGAAAGACAACAAACCCTTAGATGCGTCTCTAATGAGTCTTTCTCCTATGATTTTTTTCCGAATTGCCCAACGAAGCCATCATAATGCCGGTGTTCGGATAAGCATAGAGATTATCATAAAGAAAAAAAAAACTAGAGTCGACATCAATATATTCTAATTATTATTCTTATGATTAATGATCCTTAGCTAAGTGGGAAATAAAAATCTAAAAGTCTCTCAATTGTTATATTCCTTGTAGATTGTTCTTGGGGATAGGAGTGAGCAGAAGGCCTTCAAATACACAGGAATCACATGTTTCAACCCCGGATCATTCTCAAGTGACAGCACATTTGCGGCGTATCGTCCCTGCACCCGAGAAGTAGAACTTTCTGCTCTTGAAAGTTAGCACAGTTAGTTTCGAGCTCCGAGAAGCGTGTAAAATGTGTTGTGGAAGTAGTTCACTAATTTTATGATTCCATTCTTTGCTCGCCGTAGCCCGTAGATCATATTAGTGATTCCACAATAATAGATTTATGCGTCTAGAGTTCCATGGGTGGTAACTGCACAAGATAAAAAAAAACTAGCATAGATAGAGCTAGCTAGGTTGGTTTACATTGTTGCATCCAAAGGCGACAGATTGTGGTGGAGAATTCAACAATGTGCTGGAAAGACTATCTTAATTATAAGAGCTTCAAGATTTGGCGAGAATGATTGTAATCATATTTTGGCACCCGGTTTGGGCTCCGTTTGGGAGGACTTATTTTCACCGGTCAAGCTGTTATGACCGCATGAATCAGACCTTAATTAAGTCCCGGTTCATGCGGTCATAATCGCTTGACCGGTGAAAATAAGTCCCCCCAAACTGAGCCTTGATCTCTCACTAGGAGAGGTTTTTGTAGAATTTAAATGGAAGAAATTTCATTGCAAAGCCAAGTTTCATCTAAATGATTGCTATGTTATTGTTTTTCATCCTGTGTGCAAATTAGTTACATGCTTATTTATTAGAAAAAATAGACAGAATATGCTTGAGAAAGGCGCACTCTCTTTGGCTTGGTATTTTTGCTTCGGTGAGTTTGAACAAAAGGCCACCGTCATTGAGTGTGTTTGACATGACAATAGTTATGAATATTGATAGGGAACTAATTTTGAACATAAAAGTTGATGAAGTTCCTTTGGTGAGACCATGCATTCGGTTCATAATCCATGCGTTCATGACCGCCGCCCCTGTGCCAAGCATGGAGGTAGAACGCTTGAGCTTTTTAAGATTTATGATTAATGTTGATATTTCTTGGAGAGATCCCACCTCCTCCCCTGTTTCAGGAGAGATCGGCCAATTTATGATTATTGTTATTGACAACTTCCCACCCTTCCATCACCTAAGTCGACCACTCCTTCAACTTCCTCACTGGCGTGATCCACAAGCTTTCGACAACTGTACCACGCTCGAAAGCCTCAACATCTCCTTCAACCATCATTGTCAGAAAGTCAAGCCTCTATTACTCCATTGTTGTTGGGCTTTGCACCCTGGCGAAGGCAGAACGACGGTGGAACTAACTAACTTTCTCTATAGCCGTAGAATCTACTGCTCAAGTCATTGATATTTGCTCATTAGACAACCGTTTATGGCGCCGAAATGCGAGACGGCGCCGTCACCGCTTCAAGGTTTTGGCCTCCACCGCCGTCCAAGGCGTCGAATTATTCCACTCCAGTCTACAGAAATTGAAATTGCTGCTTTGTTCCTTCATAAATACATGACCGGCGTGCTCTTCGATTCCCAAACCCAAATCTCTCTCCACTCAGGATTCCCAAACTGCAGCGGCAATGCCGTTCTTCTTCTTGGACATGATGGAGAGAAGAGAAGATGACTGACATGGAGGAATTGTGAGCTGAGAGAGATTTGGGTTTAGGAATAGGAGAGCACGATGGTCATGTATTTATCGAGGAACAAAGCAGCAGTTTCAATTTCTTCAGCAAAAAAACACACCTGTTTTTTGTGTGGTTAACTGCAAGTCTACGCGGTGAAGTTTGTTTTCTTATTTTATTGAGGTGACGCCACCGTCTTGCATTTCGGCTCCATAAACGGGTGCCGGATGAGCAAATATCAATGACTTGAGCGGTAAATTCTACGTCTTCCGCAACGTCATTTGCCGAGAAAGTTAGTTGGTTCCACTGTCGTCTGCCTCGGCCAAGCGTGCAAAGCTCGACGACAATGGAGTAACGGAGGCTTGACTTTCCGGCAATGGTGGTTGAGGGAGATGTTGAGGCTTTTGAGCTTGGTACAGTTGTTGAAAGCTTGTGGATCATGACAGTGAGGAAGTTGGAGTGGTCGACTTTAGTGATTGTGGGGATCGCGGGAGGGAAGTTAAAATATGGTGATTGCTAACCGCAATTTGTAATTGGCTAGTCGTACCTCAAAATATCATAATCTTTCGTGTCTTTTCGAAATATGCATTGTATATGTAATTTCAGGAAAAGTGCATCACGAAAGTTGTAGATATCGATGAAATCTATAATTTTTGTGTTGAACACTTTTCCTGAAATTGCATGTACAAGACGTATTTCAAAAAGGCACAAAATTTGAGCATATTTTCAAAATACGTCTTGTACATACATTTTTAGGAAAAGTGATCAACACAAAAGTAGTAGATCTCGTCGATATCTATAACTTTCGCGTTGAACACTTTTCCTGATATTGCATGTACAAGGCGTATTTCGAAAAGACGCAAAAAATTGAGAGATTTTGTAGTGCGACTAGCAAAATATCGGGTTGCGGTTAACAATCACCTAAAATAATGGGATGCGGGAAGCTAAATATTGGATTGCCAATAACATTTTAATTTACCGATAACATTTCGGAATGCGGTTAATATTGAGGTACTAGACCTAAATTAAAATAAGGTTCATGCGATCGTGACCGTTTGACCGGTGAAAATACGTCCCGCCAAACAGAGCCTAAATGGGCAACTGATTCAGTTTATAATCATATTATTGTTATGCCAATGCGGATTTTATTGTGACTGGATGACTGATCATTTGAATTTTTTAATTAAGACCGGAAATAAATCACATATTAAATTATTATTTACTGGAGAATTTATATTACAAATATAAACATTGATTCTAACAGACTATATATAAAGCTCTCGATTTTTGCAGCCGATATAATATGCATTATTATCAAGGTTTTGAAAATCGGACCGGACATTAAACTGATGGAGGGAGAGCTTCAAGGTTGAATCGGTCCAACCGGTTCAACCGGGGTTGAACCGTTATATATATAATATATATCGGAATAAGGGAAATACGTGTAACGCGTATTTTAAAATATACGCACGAGTCTCACCGACCATGAAATAAACATATAATAACATAATTTTTATTTTATACGCAAAAATATAATTGTAAAAAGAATAAAATGAGAGGATTTGTCATATTTGATAACTTTTTATGCAATTTTTAACAAATTTTATAACTACTTGAAAAAATATGTACTAATTAAATAATAAAGAATGAGATAAAATTTGATAAATATGACCGTCACACGTCTGACTTGACTGTCAATTATACATTAATATGCATGTGTTTTTATTACATAGATTATTTTTTATAAATATGTATTAATCTATATGTATATAATATATTTTAAAAGTATTGATCAATGACTAGATGGTTGAGTGGTTTGTTTTCTTACTTGATTTCAAAGTGGTATGAGTTCAAAACCTGCCGCCCCCCTCATTTTCGGTATTAAATTTTGGGCGTCATGGCCCGCCCGGTCTCAGTAAAACCGGCCGGTTTACGGTTGGGCGGTTCAACCGGCCGGTTTTCCGGGTTTTACCCGGTTCTGAGCGAAGTCGTTTTAGAGGCTTGACCAGACCGCCCGGGTGACCGGTCGGCGGTCCGACCGGTCGAACCGGCCGGTCCGGTCCAGTTTTTAAAACACTGATTATTATGCTAATTAAATGACTTTCATTTGTTTATTCCTAAAAGGTACTTTTTTTATTAATTAAAGTCTTATAAATTTAGGATAATTTTCAAATAAATGCATACATAATAAAATTAGGGCGCTGATATCCGCACCGCAGTTTTGAATAGTCGCACCGCATTTTTTCCTAATTTTTTGTGTTTTTTGAAAATACGTCTTGTATATTAATTTTTAGGAAAACTGTTTGTTGAAACCAAAATTGACATCTGTGGAGTTCGGGGTCCCTGAAAGGGGTGACCTCACACCTACTACACTCGAGAGAACGTCACGGACCGGAGACTTAGGAGACTATGAACAGACCCTCGGCTCTAACGCGGAGGTCCCACCTCACACCCGGAAGGCTACCTGAGCTCTTCCCCTCCCTTACCAAAGGGCTAGGCTGGGCGCTTTGGAGAGCTCTCTCTACTCTACCAAGAAGAAGCCAAGGGAGGAGCAAGCTAAGAAAAGGATCCTCTCCAAGGCACCCAAGGGGGTCTATTTATAGTTTTCCAAATCCCAAGGGCCAAAATGCCCGAAATACCCCTACGGCCAAAAGGCCTCGGGACAATAGGAAACCGCCACGCCGGGGGGTAGAGAAGGAAAAACGCGTCACCTAAAGCAAATAGGGGACCCACGGGGCTGGGCGAGACCCGGCTTGGGGGGCGGTCTCGCCCGGCCTACTCGCCGGGCTGGGCGAGACCCGGCCTGGGGGCCGGTCTCACCTGGCCGCCCGCGGGGCTGGGCGAGACCCGGCCTGGGGGCCGGTCTCGCCCGGCCTACTCGCCGGGCTGGGCGAGACCCGGCCTGGGGGCCGGTCTCGCCTGGCTGCCCGCGGGGCTGGGCGAGACCCGGCCTGGGGGCCGGTCTCGCCCGGCCTACTCGCCGGGCTCGGGGCCGATCTCGCCGGCCTGAGGGGAAAGGGGGAGGGGGAGGGCCTGCTGATCCCGCCTCCACATTCAATTGGCCCGGGCGGGTGCCTACCAACCTGCCGCTCTCACTCCAACTAAGGGGCCGCTGGGGGAGGCCGATTTCTCCTCCCCATACTAGTAGATTTCCAAGAAATAGCCAAAATTGGCCACCGAGAGTTCAAAATACTCAAAAAGCTTAAAAACTAAGCACGCCTCATTTAGGGTCCACTCTTCGCGAATACGAGGTTGTACACAATCCCCGCTCTTTTCGAGGTTGGCACAAGCTCGGAAAGAAACATCCAACCCAACGTATTCGCGGAGTGTAACTTCCCCGCGGGGTCAACCTGCCATGCCAGCTATGGGAGCCTGGGTGGCGAGAGCTTCTCAAGGTAACAAACTTGGCTCCCACGAGAGATCAACCAGCCCTGTCAGGTAGTGAGAGCCTGACAACGGAATCCATCTCGGAGCTAAGGGCTTGGCTTCCACGAGAGATCAACCTGCCCTGCCAGCTAGATGAGAGCCTGGCAGCGGAATCCATCTCGAGGTGAGACCTTCCCACCCTCCGAGAGATCAACCTGCCCTGCCAGCTAGGTGAGAGCCTGACAGCGGAATCCATCTCGAGGTGAGACCTTCCCACCCTCCGAGAGATCAACCTGCCCTGCCAGCTAGGTGAGAGCCTGACAGCGGAATCCATCTCGAGGTGAGACCTTCCCACCCTCCGAGAGATCAACCTGCCCTGCCAGCTAGGTGAGAGTCTGGCAGCGGAATCCATCTCGAGGTGAGACCTTCCCACCCTCCGAGAGATCAACCTGCCCTGCCAGCTAGGTGAGAGCCTGACAGCGAAATCCATCCCGAGTTGAGACCTTCCCACCCTCCGAGAGATCAACCTGCCCTGCCAGCTAGGTGAGAGCCTGACAGCGGAATCCATCCCGAGGTGAGACCTTCCCACCCTCCGAGAGATCAACCTGCCCTGCCAGCTAGGTGAGAGCCTGTCAGCGGAATCCATCTCGAGGTGAGACCTTCCCACCCTCCGAGAGATCAACCTGCCTTGCCAGCTAGGTGAGAGCCTGACAGCGGAATCCATCTCGAGGTGAGACCTTCCCACCCTCCGAGAGATCAACCTGCCCTGCCAGCTAGGTGAGAGCCTGGCAGCGGAATCCATCTCGAGGTGAGACCTTCCCACCCTCCGAGAGATCAACCTGCCCCGCCAGCTAGGTGAGAGCCTGACAGCGGAATCCATCTCGAGGTGAGACCTTCCCACCCTCCGAGAGATCAACCTGCCCTGCCAGCTAGGTGAGAGCCTGACAGCGGAATCCATCTCGAGGTGAGACCTTCCCACCCTCCGAGAGATCAACCTGCCCTGCCAGCTAGGTGAGAGTCTGGCAGCGGAATCCATCTCGAGGTGAGACCTTCCCACCCTCCGAGAGATCAACCTGCCCTGCCAGCTAGGTGAGAGCCTGACAGCGAAATCCATCCCGAGTTGAGACCTTCCCACCCTCCGAGAGATCAACCTGCCCTGCCAGCTAGGTGAGAGCCTGACAGCGGAATCCATCCCGAGGTGAGACCTTCCCACCCTCCGAGAGATCAACCTGCCCTGCCAGCTAGGTGAGAGCCTGTCAGCGGAATCCATCTCGAGGTGAGACCTTCCCACCCTCCGAGAGATCAACCTGCCCTGCCAGCTAGGTGAGAGCCTGTCAGCGGAATCCATCTCGAGGTGAGACCTTCCCACCCTCCGAGAGATCAACCTGCCCTGCCAGCTAGGTGAGAGCCTGTCAGCGGAATCCATCTCGAGGTGAGACCTTCCCACCCTCCGAGAGATCAACCTGCCCTGCCAGCTAGGTGAGAGCCTGGCAGCGGAATCCATCTCGAGGTGAGACCTTCCCACCCTCCGAGAGATCAACCTGCCCTGCCAGCTAGGTGAGAGCCTGACAGCGGAATCCATCTCGAGGTGAGACCTTCCCACCCTCCGAGAGATCAACCTGCCCTGCCAGCTAGGTGAGAGCCTGGCATCGGAATCCATCTCGAGGTGAGACCTTCCCACCCTCCGAGAGATCAACCTGCCCTGCCAGCTAGGTGAGAGCCTGACAGCGGAATCCATCTCGAGTTGAGACCTTCCCACCCTCCGAGAGATCAACCTGCCCTGCCAGCTAGGTGAGAGCCTGCAGCGGAATCCATCTCGAGGTGAGACCTTCCCACCCTCCGAGAGATCAACCTGCCCTGCCAGCTAGGTGAGAGCCTGACAGCGGAATCCATCCCGAGGTGAGACCTTCCCACCCTCCGAGAGATCAACCTGCCCTGCCAGCTAGGTGAGAGCCTGACAGCGGAATCCATCTCGAGGTGAGACCTTCCCACCCTCCGAGAGATCAACCTGCCCTGCCAGCTAGGTGAGAGCCTGTCAGCGGAATCCATCTCGAGGTGAGACCTTCCCACCCTCCGAGAGATCAACCTGCCCTGCCAGCTAGGTGAGAGCCTGACAGCGGAATCCATCCTCGAGGTGAGACCTTCCCACCCTCCGAGAGATCAACCTGCCCTGCCAGCTAGGTGAGAGCCTGGCAGCGGAATCCATCTCGAGGTGAGACCTTCCCACCCTCCGAGAGATCAACCTGCCCTGCCAGCTAGGTGAGAGCCTGGAGCCTGGCAGCGGAATCCATCTCGAGGTGAGACCTTCCCACCCTCCGAGAGATCAACCTGCCCTGCCAGCTAGGTGAGAGCCTGGCAGCGGAATCCATCTCGAGGTGAGACCTTCCCACCCTCCGAGAGATCAACCTGCCCTGCCAGCTAGGTGAGAGCCTGACAGCGGAATCCATCTCGAGGTGAGACCTCCCCACTCTCCGAGAGATCAACCTGCCCTGCCAGCTAGGTGAGAGCCTGTCAGCGGAATCCATCCCGAGGTGAGACCTTCCCACCCTCCGAGAGATCAACCTGCCCTGCCAGCTAGGTGAGAGCCTGGCAGCGGAATCCATCTCGAGGTGAGACCTTCCCACCCTCCGAGAGATCAACCTGCCCTGCCAGCTAGGTGAGAGCCTGGCAGCGGAATCCATCCCGAGGTGAGACCTTCCCACCCTCCGAGAGATCAACCTGCCCTGCCAGCTAGGTGAGAGCCTGGCAGCGGAATCCATCTCGAGGTGAGACCTTCTCACCCTCCGAGAGATCAACCTGCCCTGCCAGCTAGGTGAGAGCCTGGCAGCGGAATCCATCCCGAGGTGAGACCTTCCCTCCCTCCGAGAGATCAACCTGCCCTGCCAGCTAGGTGAGAGCCTGACAGCGGAATCTATCTCGAGGTGAGACCTTCCCACCCTCCGAGAGATCAACCTGCCCTGCTAGCTAGGTGAGAGCCTGACAGCGGAATCCATCTCGGAGCAAAAGAACTAAGCATCTCAATCAATCCTTACCAAATCCTACATCCTCAAACATGGAGAAATAGATGGGTTACATGATCCCCCCGACTCAGCTGGTCAGGGATTACACTTGTTACAAGACAGGAAAAATGTAAAAACTACCGCAAGGCGAGGCACCCTCATGGGGCCTGGGCATGACGGCCGTCTTCCGCTTCCTTTCCCTCGGACACTTCCATCTTGCTCAAGCTTTCCATGACCTTCTCCATCTCCTCTGCCTGGGCCAACCAAGAGATGGTGTTGACAGCCGTGACGTAGCACTGCCTTGCCATCCTGGAGTCCCCCTTGACTCTGACCTGGATCCCTTCGCAGCTGAACTTGATGCATTGGTGGAAGGAAGATGGCACGCAACAAAAGGCGCTGATGAGGGACCTTCCGAAGATGGCGTTATAGCTGCTTGGAGCGTCAACAATGACGAACCGGCAGTTTCTTGAGGTCCCTCCCAACTTTACTTGGAGTACTACTCCACCTTCGACCTCCTTTCTTTCTCCTGAGAATCCGAACAGGGGTCCGTCCGAGGCCAACACCCTACTTGGCTCTACCTTCATCTCCTCAAACGCCTTCCTGAAAACGACGTTGACGGAGCTCCCATTGTCAACCAAGATTCGGGAGACGCTGTAGCCCTCGATGGCTGTCTGGATGACCAGCGCATCACAGAACGGATCTTCATGATCCGGTAGGTCCTTCACCGAGAAGGTGATCTTCTCCTCCTGGGGCGGGGTCTGGGAGGTTGAGGCGACGCTCCTTCGGTACATGACATGGAGGCTTGCCTTCCGAGTGGCCTCGATCCCCACTCCACCATAGATCACCGCTATACCGCCTCGGGGTCCGACATCGACCCGGTCCTCACAAGCATCATCCCCTCCTTCTCTGGGCAGAACCTCTTCAACCCGCACTGGTGGCTGTGGCTGGGTAGGGACTCTCGCCCCCCTCACTTCCAGGAACTCGGGGCAGGTAGCTGTGGCGTGCCCCTCCACCTGGTAGAAGTCACAGTACGACAACTCTACCCTGACCCTTCTCCTTCCCTGGCGGTTCCTCCTCTCCCTTCGACCAATCTCCATCGCTTGCTGTGGTGGGGGCAGGAGCTGCCTAGGGGCTTGCCTCTGGAAGTTGAACCTCCCTTGGCCCCCATGGAAGTTTCCCCCATCTTGGGCGTAACCTCTTCCCGGACCCTGAACGGGTCCTCTCTGCTGTCTCCAACCTGGCTCTGGACCCTCCTGAGCTCTCCGCTCCTCCCTCCTTCTTCCTTCCTGATGCCTTGAGCCACCTTGCTCCTTTGACTCCGTCTCCGTTAGCTCTGCCAACTTCTTGACAAATGCTGGGTTGGCCGCCTCCATGGCTATCTCCTCAGCCGCCTTTTCCATCAGCTCCTCAAAGGAAAGGGGGGCCTTCCGGGTCAAGCTCATCTTGAAGAAGCCCTCCTTCAGCCCGACGGTGAAGGCCATCTGCAGAGCATACCCTGACATCTCCTAGACCTCCAGGATCTCCTCCTGGAACCTGTCTACGTAACGGGCCAGCGACTCCTCGGCCCCCTGCCTTATCAGGAAGATGGACTCGGGGCTCCTCTTCCGCTTCTTGGAGGTGGAGAAGCGAAGCTGAAAGCTCCGGCTCAAGTCCTCGAACCCATAGATCGACCTTGGAGGGAGTTGATGAAACCAGTCCCTTGCCTTCTCCTTCAACGTGATCGCAAAGAGGCGACACTTGAAGGCATCCGTCATCGGCCTGATGGAGACGGCATCCTTGAACCACTGCAGATGCTGAACGGGTCATCCTTCACGGTATAGTAAGTCATGTCTGGCTCTCTGAACCCCTCGGGAACGGGAGCCGAGATGATCAGCTCGCTGAAGGGTGACCCCCTAAGAGGTGGTCTCGCCACCTCCACTCGCGCAACCTGCTCGCCTGGGAGGTTGGCACTCGCCGGGCTAGAGAACAACTCCCGGCCAGTGAGGTCTCGCTCGACCCCATCTCCCATACTCTCCTTCCCGGGCCTTCTTCCTGGTGCGCTTCCTTCTCCCCCCGCTGGGGTCATCTCGCCTAGACCCCTGGGAGACGACTCATCGAGGGGGGGAGCTAGCTCCTGGGGGGGTCGGGGTGGAGCTACAACCCTGAGGAGCAATGCTTCGCAGCATCTCCATGATACCCTGGATGGAGGCCATGAACTCTTGCCTCCCCACAAAGGGTCCTGAGCTAGGGAGCTCGCCGAGATCATCACTACCTCCCTCACCTCCAGTCATGACTCTCTCCCGAGATCTTCTGTGCTGGTCACTCTCCACGCTCACCGCACCAAAAGTGTTGAAGCCAAAATTGACCTCTGTGGAGTTCGGGGTCCCTGAAAGGGGTGACCTCACACCTACTACACTCGAGAGAACGTCACGGACCGGAGACTATGAACAGACCCTCGGCTCTAGCGCGGAGGTCCCACCTCACACCCGGAAGGCTACCTGAGCTCTTCCCCTCCCCTTACCAAAGGGCTAGGCTGGGCGCCTTGGAGAGCTCTCTCTACTCTACCAAGAAGAAGCCAAAGGAGGAGGAAGCTAAGAAAATGATCCTCTCCAAGGCACCCAAGGGGGTCTATTTATAGTTTTCCAAATCCCAAGGGCCAAAATGCCCGAAATACCCCTACGGCCAAAAGGCCTCGGGCCAATAGGAAACCGCCACGCCGGGGGTAGAGAAGGAAAAACGCGTTCCCTAAAGCAAATAGGGGACCCACGGGGCCGGGCGAGACTCGGCCTGGGGGCCGGTCTCGCCCGGCCTACTCGCCGGGCTGGGCGAGACCCGGCCTGGGGGCCGGTCTCGCCTGGCCGCCCGCGGGGCTGGGCGAGACCCGGCCTGGGGGTCGGTCTCGCCCGGCCTACTCGCCGGGCTGGGCGAGACCCGGCCTGGGGGCCGGTCTCGCCCGGCCTACTCGCCGGGCGGGGCGAGACCCGGTCTGGGGGCCGGTCTCGCCCGGCCTACTCGCCGGGCGGGGCGAGACCCGGCCTGGGGGCCGGTCTCGCCCGACCTACTCGCCGGGCTGGGCGAGACCCGGCCTAGGGGCCGGTCTCGCCTGGCTGCCCGCGGGGCTGGGCGAGACCCGGCCTGGGGGCCGGTCTCGCCCGGCCTACTCGCCGGGCTCGGGGCCGGTCTCGCCGGCCTGAGGGGAAAGGGAGAGGGGGAGGGCCTGCTGATCCCGCCTCCACACCCAATTGGCCCGGGCGGGTGCCTACCAACCTGCCGCTCTCACTCCAACTAAGGGGCCGCTGGGGGAGTCCGATTTCTCCTCTCCCTACTAGTAGATTTCCAAGCTATAGCCAAAATTGGCTACCGAGAGTTCAAAATACTCAAAAAGCTTAAAAACTAAGCACGCGTCATTTAGGGTCCACTTTTCGCGAATACGGGGTTGTACACTGTTCAACACGAAAGTTGTAGATCTCAAATGCATGTACAAGGTGTTTTTCCAAAATGCGTGAAATATGGACGTATTTCCAAAGTACGTCTTGTACATGCATTTTTAGGAAAATTGTTCACCACGAAAGTTGTAGATATCGACGAGATCTACAACTTTCGTGGTGAACACTTTTCCTAAAAATGTATGTACAAGACGTACTTTGAAAATACAAGAAAAATTAGAAGAAAGTATGGTGCGACTAATCAAAACTGCGGTGAAAAGAACATTTATAAAATTCACTTAAGAATAATTTATAATAAAGAATGGTAAATCAGGTTCTTCCCTTGAGTTTTCTGAATACGATGCTTTTTTCAGAGAGCAGCTCCCATTTCCAAGGATAACTAGCTCTCTCATAATAACACACTTGAAATTATTGTGGCCGGCCATCACAAGCAAATAAACATATCTAGTACTGCTGCTTGATCAATAAAATTTCCCAGACCAGCTCCACCAGACTATTTGTCATTATCTTTTCTGAACGGGGAAAAGTTACCATTTCATCCCCTATGAATATTCATGGGCAAGACAGTGATTTGCACATATTTTCGGGCTACTCGGTGATGCCCATCTTGACGTGTGATGGATTCACCAAAAAATGTATATTCGGACATATAACGGGATCGGGGGCGTAACGGGCTGTTTCGGATTCCGGGATATCCAATACTTGTATTAAACCTAGGGTTTGTCTATATAAACCAAGCTGGGAGCAACGGGAAGGTAATTCCACTTTAACCACCACCCGAAATCGAGCAAGCTAATAGTTCCATCTTCTTCCACCTTCCTGTCATGGATGCTAACTGCTCGGTCTTGTCAAATAACCCCAACTGAGCAGGCCTCCAGTGTGTATGTACACAATCTTCCTGCCCTTCTATTTTGCTGGGTTTTCATAAATGTCTTTCAGAAGGATATATGCAGCTTTTCCGCTGAAATTTACAAGAAATAATTGTTAATTTTCTATACTCCTGTGCAAATGACATGCAATTGGTTTAGCGGAAGAGCAAATTAGGCCCAACAGCTCACTCTCAAGTCACCTAACTAAAAAGAAACTTCATGTGTTCAGAGGGCAAAGAGCCTGCTCTTGAGGGATGTGTTGAGTGTTATAAGATTTAGGAATAAGCATCGCTACCGTGAAATATTATTATCAAAAATTTTAATGAATATAACGACACTTAAAGCTAAGAGGATCGTTTTAATCAAATATTGTCAGTCTCTAATTGGAGTTTTATATAGAAATTATTTTTCTATATTTAAGAACACACAAAAAAGGAGCTTTAATGAACGGTAACTGAAGGGCGGAAATTTAATTTATGTCGTTCTTGGATTCCCGTTGGTGTTTCATCATGGCCGTGATACCCAATAGCCTTGATATATTCTTTCTTATAAAGTCAGTGGTGTTGGCGGAAACCGCAAACATACAATATTTTTAAAGACATAGATCTTTGCAATGAGTTGTGTTAGCACACAATGCAAATAAACATGATTGCAAAAATCTGAATGTGTGTACTCCTATAAATTTAGTGTGACGTTCACAAACCTCTAATCACACATTAGTGCTAAATATTTATATCACAATAATGAAGGTTTAATCCATAATTTTAAGACCAAAATTATGAAGCCTGAATCCAATCTCTTCCACGGGATCAAGAGAAAAGTTTGTCAACAGTGAATAAGCAATTAATTAATCATGCTAATATCCAAACTATAATCAAGGTAAAATTGAAGCATCCGAATTGTAATCAAGGAAAATTAAAGCGGAGTGGCAGATTACCTCTATCCTGAAAATAGAAACGAAGACCCAATCTTGGAGGAATTAGGTATGAGATTTATACTTCCTGTCTCCAATATTATCCTGCAGAACTTCTCGATAATCCAAAGCCCGATGATCTCAATCTGCAATATTTTCCAAGGGATCGAGATCCTGGCTCTGACGTTTTTCTGAAGAAAAGCCTTGCCCGCCTTGGCGGCCCGACTACAGAACCGACAGAGGTGGAAGCAGAACAAGACCGGCGATCTACACCAGTCTTTGCCAACGGTGAAGATGAAAAATAGATGTAGATCTCCGAAATCTCCAGTGATCCTCTTCGTTTTGCTCTCCAGAGTACCAAGCGAAGGAGCAAAGGTCGACCTTCTTCAAGGTTGCTGATGGCGAAGGGCGATTTCACGATGAGGAGGTGTGCAACAAGCGGTTTCGTTTAGAAGATGATGAAAAACACTCAGGATTTCACACTCACTTCACCAAAAACCCTTAATTGGCATAACTTCAAGAATAGCCTTAATAGGGAGGTTCTCTTAGGCTGCGTTCGTTTCACAGTAATTGGAGGAAGGAATTGGAATCGGGTACCTTTAATTTCAATTCTGCTGTTCGTTTGACGTTTTTTAGGAAGGAATTGACATTCAAGGAAAACCTATGGGTTTTGGAGGAAGGTGTTTGACCAAAACCCATGGCACTCCAATTCTTGTGTTCGTTTGCTTATGTTAGGAGAGGGAATTGGTTTTGGCCCAAAACCCATGGGTTTTGTTCTTTAAAAAATCCTTCTATACCCAAAAACCACCTCTTTAGGTCGGTTTTGGCAAGAATTTGACACTGTAGCTTCTCCGTTGCGCCGGCGACTCTCCGGGCTTCGCTTTCCGCCGTGCTCCAGGAGTACTATCCGCTGGCCGGGAGGCTGAGGGCCGTCGGCGGCGATTCCGAGAAGCTTGAGCTGGACTGTAATGGCGAGGGGGCTCTGTTCGTCGAGGCCTCCTCCGCCATCTCCGTCGACCAGTTTCTCGACGGCTCTCAGAGGCCCAACAAGTCATGGCGGAAGCTCCTCTACAGGCTTGACTCCCAAAACTTCATTAGCATTCCTCCTCTTGTCATCCAGGTTCCCCGTCGCCCTCTCTCTCTCTCTCTCTCTCTCTAAAGAGGAACTCCAACTGCTGAGAATGCCGAACGATTTTGCTCCAATGGATCCCAATTTGCCCCTTCATTTATGCGGGTTTTCTCACATGGAGTTTTGGAGAAGATGATGAACAGTAAATTCGTTCATCTCAAAACCTTCTCCAAACGAACAAGAAGAGGAAGGTTTTGACTCATTTCCAAAACCCACAAATTGAGGGTTTTGAACAAAACCAATTCCCTCCGTATAAAACCTAACAAACGAACGCATCCTAAGAGTTTTCTGGCAGCAACTTAATGATCAGGTCCAGTGCTCGACTAATATCTGTCTAAAAATCCTACTGCGAAGACAATGTCTGATCTGGTATACACTTAGGCATACATTAAATTGTCCGCCGCACTAGCGTAAAGTATATCCTTCATGCGCTGTCTCTCTCTATCATTCCTGGGGCATTGCGATAAGCTGAGTTTATCACCCTTGAGCACAGGTATGTCACAAGGCTTACAACCAAGCATACTAAATCTCTCAAGTACACGCTCGATGCAGCCTTTATGAGAGAGTGTCAATGTATGGTGAGATCGGTCCCTAATGATCTTAATTTCTAGAATGAATGATGCATCTCCAAGATCTTTTACATCAAAGTGTTTTGATAGAAATTGATTAGATTCATGCAGTAATGCCAAATCATTACTCTCAAGTAAGATATCATCTACATAAAGAATTAAGAAGATGAATCTGTTCCCACTGATATTTAGATATATACAATGATCAACCTTATTTTGTACAAAACTAAAAGAAGTAACTACCTCATCAAATTTTAGATATCACTGTCTAGAAGCTTGCTTCAGACCATATAGGGATTTGTTAAGTTTACATACAACTTAGTCGGAATGACCAGACTTGTATCCTTCAGGCTGCACCATATAGACCTCTTCGACAAGATCGTCATTTAGGAATGTGGTCTTTACATGCATATGGTGTAGCTCCAAATCATAATGAGCTATTAATATCATTATCACTCTAAAAGAGTTTTTAGAGATAACAAGAGAAAATGTCTTGTGATAATCGATTTCTTCTCTCTGCGTAAATCTCTTGGCTACCAGTCTGGTCTTAAATCGCTCGACCTTTTCTTTAGAGTCTTTTTTGATCTTAAACACCCATTTAGAACTAATGAGCTTATAATCTTTGGGTAACTCAACTAACTCTCAAACATTATTCAGTTTCATAGACTCAATCTCGTCTTTCATCGCATCCCTCCACAGATCAACTTGAGTTCCAAACACAGCTTCATTAAATATTACTGGGTCAACCACTTGACCAATGTCATAATCACTCTCTCCTAAATAGACTTCATAGTCTGAGGAAATTGCAAGTCTTCTCTGCCTAATGGATCTCCTAGTGGGTGGATGAACATCATGAACATGAGGAGGAACCTCAACTGGAATCAGTGGTAAGACTACTTTCACATCCTCCACTTATTCTATCACATGTTCATGCACCGCAAGGTCTCCTACCAAGGTCACAGATAAATTAATAGACACAACTTCCTCGACTTCACTAATAAGGAGAGAGCAACTAGGTTCATCAGTGACATCTCATTCTAAAAATTTAGCTGTTTGTGACTCCACAATTCTGGGTCCTCCTAAAGGGGAATAGAACTTAAATACCTTTGAGTGACCTGGGTAGCCTATGAAATAACAACGACAAGACCTGGTGGCTATCTTACTTTCTGATGGGTTGTACAAACGGACTTCTACAAGGCAACCCCAGACACACAAATGATTAAGGCTGGTTCGTCTTTCAGTCTATAACTCAAATGAGATTTTAGGTACTGACTTAGACGAGACTCTATTAAGAATATACACTGCAGTCTTAAGCGCCTCACCCCATAAAAATTCAAGAGTATTCATTTTACTCATCATGCTCCTCATCATTTCCTTAAGGGTACGATTATGCCTTTTAGCAACACCATTTTGCTCAGGATTACCCGACATGGAGTACTGGGCAACGATGTCACTGTTCTCTAAGTATCTGACAAATGGATCTTTATGTTGCTCGGAGACATCATGTCTACCAAAATACACGCCACCTCTGTTAGACCTAACAATCTTGATGACTTTCCTTATTTATTTCTCAACTTCAGTCTTAAAATCTAAAACTTTTCAATAGATTCAGACTTCTCCTTTATTAAGTACAAATAACCAAAACGAGAGTAGTCATCAATGAATGTAATAAAATAGGTATTCCTACAAAGGGTAGTGGAATAAGGACCATTGATGTCTGTATGAATAACCTCTAATAAGCTTGAACTACGAGTTTGGTATTTCGTCTTAATCTTGGTCATTTTACCTCTACAACAGTCCACACATATCTTTAAGTTACTGAAGTCTAGAGTAGAAAGGATATTTTTCTCAATTAATCTTTATACTCTTCCTCTAGAGATATGACCTAACATTTTATGTCACAGCTTGAATGATTGTTCCTTAATGAGAGATCTTTTATTAGCAATATTTCTACTTTATATGAGGCGACATAATAATTAATAGGTGCAAGACATATTCTATATAAACATTAGATAGTGAACATTTGCCAAAAAACCGTGATTCATGAAATAACTTAATTAAACCACCAGATATATTAAAATCATAATTAAGGCTATGTAATGCAGAAACCGAAATCAAGTTCCTTCTAAATGAATGAATATAAAATATGTCTTTCAATAAAAATTCATATCCTGAATCAATTACTAAACAAATGTCCCCGGTGAACTCCACCTTTACCTCAACATTGTTGCCAACCGTGAGTCTGCACTCACCCTTGCTTGGCCTCCTTCTTTTGATGAACGCCTGTAATGTGTAATCAACATGATTAGCTGCTCCACTATCAAGTCACCAAGAACTTGATGAGACTTCAATTAAATTAGATTCACAAAAGACAAAAGATAAAGGGTTACCTTTATCTACAAATCCACATTTTTTTCATCCAAAACTTAAACTTGAGGCACTCGTGCTTCTCATGCCCTTATTCTTACAAAAGAATCAACTAAGAGGCTTCTTTTCACTAGTGTCCTTGCTCCCTGAAGTTTACCCATCTTAAGCTTTAAAATGAGTTTTGAACTTCTTCTTCTTCTTCTTAAACGAGGATTTTACTACGAGAAAAGCAGTTTTCGTCTTCGCTTCCTTCAGTTTCTCCTCCTCAGCAACACAACGGGGGATCAGATCATTTATCTTCCACGCCTCATCCTGGGAACTATAAATAGTCTTCAAAATGCTGAACTCCACAAGAAGAGTATTTAGTGTTTGATGCACTATAAAGGCTTCTGGGAGAGTAATCTCCATCTCCTGTAGCTTGGTCTAGTAATAGACCATCTTCAGTATATAATCACGGAATCCGCCTCCTCCCGAATGCCTCATGGAAAAGAGGTCCTGAATCAGAGTCTCAATCTCAGCATTGGAAGACACCTTATATCTCTGCCCAATGATAGTCAGAAAATCTATAACGACAGTCGTATCTGGTAGACCACTCAGTAGGTGCTCCAGAATGGAACGCTTTATAGTCAACAAGCAGATCTTGTTGGACTTGTTTCATGCACCATACAGATCCTTCTCATATTGAGTGCAGGTCGATGTGAGGGCTGCAGGCTGGTTGGTACTCATGGCTATCTCGATATCCGTCATCTTAAGAGCAAACATGATGTCAGACTTCCACTTCTTAAAATTCGACCAAGTGAGTTTCTCAATGGTCGTCATTTTATTATGCACTGTAAAGGTGACTGTGTTGAGAGAATAAATATTAGTGACAAATAGGGCAACAGTGACTATAAATCCCTAAATATCACACTAGGTATAGAATTCAAATGCGTCAACGCGCAACACCTTTGAGTAGACTATGTGTCACGCAATTAGTAATTCTCCACACAAGAACAAACAACAGTTATGCTTGAGCTTTTCGTAGATCTACCACCTTTGGGCGAATAGATTACTAGAGCCCTGCACTACCATCCAAATGTCCGTGTATATCCCTCTGAACCTATTGCGCAAACACCATCTTTGGGTGAATGATTGTGCACTAGTCTCAGAGAACTTCCTAAAACATGCGAAACCGTAATCTCACAAACTGACTCGAAAAAGCCACTTTGATGGCTACATTTTTTATCAATCTACGAGACTCTTTCACACCGGGATTTCTGAATATTGTCCTAAAATTAATGTCGTGTCTCTTAGCTTAATGATGTGTGAGCAATCAATCATCTTAAAGAAAACACAACTCTTTTGTCGGGAATTGATGAATGAAAGCACTTTGTATTTTCAATCCCAAATTTTGATTCTCTCTAAATGACTTAATGAGTTTTGATATTGTGTTCTTTAATCAAATTAATTAGAAAAATAATTTAGTCCAAAATTATGAAGGAGACTAATAGGTTTAGGTTAATCCCTCTGATACCAACTGTTATAAGATTTAGGAATAAGCATCGCTACGGCGAAATATTATTATCAAAATTTTTAATGAATATAACGACACTTAAACCTAAGAGGACCGTTTTAACCAAACACTGTCAGTCTCTAATTGGAGTTTTATACAAAAATTATTTTTCTATATTTAAGAACACAAAAAAATCAAGCTTGAATGAACGGTAACTGAAGTGCGAAAATTTAATTTATACGGTTCTTGGATTTCTGCTCGTGTTTCATCATGGCTGCGATACCCAATAGCCTTGACGTATTCTTTCTAAAGACACTGAAAACATACAATCTTTTTAAAGACAATGAACTCTGCAATGAGTTGGGTTAGCACACAATGCAAATAAACATGATTGTAAAAATCTGAATGTGTGTACTCCTATAGATTTAGTGTGAGGTTCACAAACCACAACTATATCTATGTTCCTATATGGAATGTCACTGTTACTGTTGGGTATTGTATCCACACTAACCCAGATTTGTTGAAGTCACCCTTGAACTAAGATGAATTAAGTTGTATTTGATGCTTGGTTTGAGTTATGTGTTTGCAGGAATCTTATGGGAAGTGTAGACCAATGTCAGTCTACAATGAGTCACCAAACATATGACCACACAATGTAATCCCTCATTGTGTGTTCCAAAGTGTTGACTCATGTGTAGTCTCTCAATTGGGATACACTTCATATTCAAGCTCTAGGACTAAGTGAAAAGACTTGATGCTGGTTTCACCTTAGAAAAAGAAAAATTCTGTCAAGAAAATTTTCTAAGTAAAATACTCGAGTAATTCTTTACTTACTCGAGTAAGTTACTGGATTCATACTCGAGTAATAATACTCCTACTCGAGTAGTTAAGATGTATACTCGAGTAGCCCAAATATGGCTCTCGAGTAGTTAAAACAACTACTCGAGTAGTTTCTTTTCTCCTCTCGGGTTTTACAGAAATTCTCTTCTCAAATTTTTCTAAGTTAAATACTCGAGTAGTACTATATAGTACTCGAGTAGTTCTATCTTCTGTCTCGAGTAGTTGAATTCTGACTCTCGTGTAGTTCTCGCTTACTCGAGTAGTCTAAGTCATGTACTCGAGTAGTTCATCTACTACTCGAGTAGTCCAGTGTTTATACTCGTGTAATCCAGGATTCCATTCCAGAAAATTTCTCTAAGTGAATTACTCGAGTAGTCATCTCCATATACTCGAGTAGTTCTATTTGTCTCGAGTAGTCATCTCTATATACTCGAGTAGTTTTATTTGTCTCGTGTAGTTCAACTTCTATACTCGAGTAGTTCTGTATTCCAGTCCAGAAATTTTCTAAGTCTTTGTCTCGAGTAGTTTCTTATATATTCGAGTAATTTACTCCACCTCTCGTGTAAGTACTCAGGTACTCAAGTATATTATTCTTGTTACTCGAGTAGCTGATTCCTTGAATTTTTATTTACTCGAGTAGTTGACTCCATGTACTCGAGTAATCATCTCATTATCTCTCGAGTAGTTTTTCTCATATACTCGAGTAGTCATCTTCTACCTACTCGAGTAATCTTGTATATCTCGAGTATGTTACTTTGACTTTTCCGAAAATTCTTTAAGTCCAGAATAATGGTCATATTCATAAACCTTGACGTGATTGGTCCACGTGTCTCTCATAATGACTCAATTATGGCTAATCTTTTCCTCTCCTATAAAAGGTCTTGTCCAAACCTACAAACCCTAATAATTCTAAATTTTAAGAAGATTATTTTTTAACAAGTTTTTGCAGCCGCTTTCTGTCTCCTCTTTCTCTCTCCAAGAAACGAAAACCGCCGCCGTCGCCGTCGCAGATTCCCGACCGGCTAGGGTTTTCATTTTCAGAGGATTTAGATTAAGAAGATTTTACAGATCGAGATTTCCATTCAACTCTTCATCCTCTATTCGATCTTGTAAAGTCAAGAAGATTCAGATCTGATTTTGCCGAGGTTTTCTTCACCTATCTGATAAAGCCAAAAAGTCTAGAAGAAGAAGATCCTGGCCGATTAATTGCAGATCTGACAAGCTTCATTGTTTGTATTTCATGCATATTTTATTTCATTATTGTAGGAGAAGTTTTCTCCGAGTGTAGGAGTTTTTCAACTCTGAGTTTGTAGGAAGTTTCATCTTCCGAGTGTAGATCCGTTTTGTGGATCGAGATTGTAGGAACATTGTTCCGAGGGTAGGATTGATTTTCAATCCGAGATAGTGGAGTAGCCGAGTCTAGTGTATTGCTAGATCGATGAGGGAAAGTGGATGTACCCAAGGTTGTGGAACTACTATAAATCTTGCCTCGTATGCGTTTGATTGGTAGATAGATCTGTGCATTGGTTTGTAATTTTTTATTCCGCAAAAAGACGCACAATTCACCTATTCACCCCCTTTAGGTGATTTAGGTAGGCAACTATAAACTTTCAATTAGTATCAGAGACAGGTTGATCGTTAAAAGGTTAACACCTTGATCAGATCCTTCAATAGTTATCTTTTGAGATCTACCAAAAATGGACAAGGCTAAAGATTTTGCCAAGCTTCCTTTATGCACCAAAAATAATTTTCTCATGTGTAAAGAGAGGATCAAGTTCTTTATGGAAGCTGTGGATCCAAGGATCTTCATGATAGTTGAAGAAGGTCCTTATATTCCCATGACCGTCTCCACTATAGATCCAACCAAGAAAGTCTCAAAGAAACTCATGGATCTAGATAAGGATGAGATTGCACTTGTCTCATTGGACAAAAAGACAAAAAATATTATAGCAAGTGCAATCGATGATTCAATGCTATAAAACCTGATTCTCTACTAGTCTGCGAAGGAGATGTGGCAGTCACTAGTTACCTTAATGGAATGCACAGAAGAAGTGAGGGATGATAGAAGATCCCTTCTTAATCAGAAGTACGAAGCTTTCCGACAAGAAAACAAGGATACCATTGCTGATACCTTTGAGAATTTCTTCAAGATAGTGAATGGGCTAAGGGTCTACGACAGAGTCTTCATTAATGGAGAATTAAACGATAAGTTCTTGAGATCCCTAACTAAGGAATGAGATAACAATGTCCGTGTCATAAGGGAGTTTGGAAAAGTGGACGAGACAGATCCTCAGAATCTCTTCGGGAAGCTTATGTCATATGAGCTTCAGCTCAACAGCAGAAAGGCTGAAGAAGAGAAGAGCAGGTCTGCAATCAAAGAGAAGTCTGTTGCTTTAAAGGCAGACACCTGTAAGAAGACAAAAGTTGTTCCTCCTACTACAGCACAAGAAATTAGTGAAGAAGAAACCTCAGAGCTGTGGAAACCACCCGTCACCACACATCTTCCCAAAACCCCGAGGTGGTAGGAAGGGGGGACGGGGGTACATAAACACCAAGGACCACCCGCTGCAGGCGATGTGTGACTAATCCAACCACGAGATGGCGGGGATATTCCGCCATACGGGGGGCCCACCGGGGTCAACACCCAGACCTGGAACGCGATGGGGAAGCCCAAATATGCGATCCCACACACACCCAATCCCGCTGGACCTTGGTTCTCAACACACCCCCGCAGCTGGATGGCTCTGATACCATGTGGAAACCACACGTCACCACACATCTTCCCAAAACCCCGAGGTGGTAGGAAGGGGGGATGAAGGTACATAAACACCAAAGACCACCCGCTGCAGGCAATGTGGGACTAATCCAACCACGGGATGGCGGGGATATTCCGCCACACGGGGGGCCCACCGGGGTCAACACCCAGACCTGGAACGCGATGGGGAAGCCCAAATATGCGGTCCCACACACACCCAATCCCGCTGGACCTTGGTTCTCAACACACCCCCGCAGCGGGATGGCTCTGATACCATGTGGAAACCACCTGTCACCATACATCTTCCCAAAACCCCGAGGTGGTAGGAAGGGGGAACGGGGGTACATAAATACCAAGGACCACCCGTTGCAGGTGATGTGGGACTAATCCAATTACGGGATGGCGAGAATATTCCGTCACACGGGGGGCCCACCGGGGTCAACACCCAGACCTGGAACGCGATGGAGAAGCCCAAATATGCGGTCCCACACACACCCAATCCCGCTGGACCTTGGTTCTCAACAAGAGCTAAACACCTCAGGCTCTGAACTATTAGAAGGAGAGTTCTCACTACTCTCACGACATTTCAAGAAATTCTTGAACAAGAAGAAGCAATGGAAATGCAAGAATGCCTCATATAGAAGATCACGACATGATGATGATCGTCAACGAAAAGGCTCAAGTAACCATGACAGGTATAATTCTAAACAGAACAAACATGTTTCTACTGACATTATTTATTATTGTTGTAATAAGCCAGGACATGTCATCGCTGACTGCCCTCACAAGAAGAAGAAGGGTGGTAGAAGAGAGTAAAAGAAGTCCTCGTACAATAAGAAGAGGGCAGAGAATAGCTTGATGGCCAAAAAGGGCAAGACTCTTAGTGACTCTGACTCAATTGAGTCAAGTGAAGAAGAAGAAGCCTATTTTGGGCTCATGACTCAAACTGATGATGAATAAGAGCCCCAGTACACTGGGAAGGTAAACTCTCACACTCCTCTCTCTGATTCAGACGTTTCTGAACATGATTGTGAGGATAGCTCTTCTGACGATGAGTCAGAACTCATGACCCAATATAAGGAGTTAATCATGGCTTACGACAAATGTCGTCGAGTCGTGAAAACTCAGGCTAAAGAGATAAAGTCTCTCAAAGCTGAAGAGAGCATCTTGAGAGAGAAATTCGCAAATACTGACTCGCTCGAAGAGAACTTCAATAATGCTATTGAAGAATATAACAAGCTCTTGAGCACCTCGACCTTAAAGAGAAAATCATCAAAGAGTTAGAAGAACAACTCGCCGCTGAAAAGAAACTTGTTGAAAGTTTCTCGAAGCCCAAGACAGTTCTTCCATTCGTTGCTGAATTCTCAGCTAAGGCCAAGGGTGCTGGACTAGGCCATGAAGAAGCTCCTAGTAAGTCTTCTAGGAGAAACAAGGCTCAACGGAAGAATAAGGCCGTCAAAAAGGCCTTAGCCAAAGAGAAGGGGAAAGCCCCTCAAGATCAGACCTCGTTCAAAAAGGTTACATTTCCTTCAAACGAGTTTGATCTTGATTCATCTTACGGACACTTTGCTAGGCCTACTTATGTAGAGCCAAAGTCCTGTTTTCAAGGATGGACTCGACCCAGAAACTTTGGCGAAAGTGTCTTTAAGACACCTCATGAAAAAGTCATTCTTCAGAGCTATGACCATTTCAATCATGACCATAACTTCAAGAAGGTACCAAAGGTAAAGCCTGTTATAGAAAAGCCAGTGAAAGAGAAGAAAACATTTGATTATCATCATCATGAAGCTTCTTCCTCCAAGAATGCTGCCCCTGCTAGACCACAATTCCAAAAGGTCAAGCAGGAGAACATAAAACAAAGATACAATAGATTTGACTGTTGGTGTTGTGACAGAATTGGTCACTTTGCCATTGATTGCTGGTTTAATCCCAGAAATGTTGCAACCCCACATGTTAACAATATGAGGAAGACCACTCCTAATGCTAATATTCATAGAGGGAGTGTTCTAACCCGAGACCAAGGACCCAAACGTATTTGGGTTCCTAAGGTAAACTGATTGTGATTGCAGGTATGTCCAAAGGCCACCAAAATGCCAATCTGGCATTTGGACAGTGGATGCTCTCGGCATATGACCGGGACAAGAAGCCTAATTCAGAACTTTACTCCAGTCGTGAACGGACCGAAGGTCATCTTTGGAGGTTCAGACCGTGGAATTACTAAAGGCTACAGTATGATTATGAATGACAATGTATCCTTCTCAGATGTGGCTTACATTGAAGGTTTGAAACATAACCTTATAAGCATAAGTCAACTCTGCGATAAAGGATACATAGTTGAGTTTCACGCTGATAAGTGCTTGATAAAATCTGTTGATAATATGGAAACGATTCTATCCGGCACTCGAAGCAGAAACATATTTTGCTTGAATTTCATTTGTATAGATTCTTCGACACCAGTGTGCCTTTTAGCAAAAGATAATGCATCTCTTGCTGACCAATGACACAAGAGACTAGCACATATTAATTACAAAATTATTAATAAATTATTTTCAATAAACTTAGTACGTGATGCCCCAAATGTCAAGTACGTCAAATATAGACCTTGTCATGCATGTGTAAAAGGCAAGCAAACAAGGGCTACCTTTAAAAGTATTTTTGGCAAGGATTCTAATAGATGTCTTCATCTACTGCATATGGACTTATTTGGTCTACTACAAATTAGAAGTTTGGGAGGTAAGGATTATACGTTAGTAATTGTTGATGATTACTCGCGCTTTGCATGGGTGTTCTTTCTGAAACACAGGTCAGATATCTTCGACATCTTTACTAATTTTTTCAGGCAAGTTCAGAATGAGTACTGTTGCTACATAGTCAAAATCAGAAGTGACAATGGAACAGAGTTCAAGTCTGGGGTCATGACAGAATTTTGTGAAAGCTAGGTATCTTTCATGAGTTTTCCTCTCCTCGCACTCCTCAACAAAATGGAGTGGCTGAGAGAAGGAATAGAACACTCATAAAGGCCCGCAGGACCATGTTGAGTGATGCTTTACTTCCAGAATATTTTTGGGTTGAAGCCGTCAACACTGCATGTCACGTGCAAAATCGAGCTCTCATAAACAAAAACCATGATAAGACACCTTACGAACTTCTGAAGGGCAGGAAACCAACAGTCTCATATTTTAGAATTTTTGGCTGTAAATGCTTCGTGCTCAATAATGGAAAGTATCATACTACAAAGTTTAGCGAAAAGAGTTTTGAAGGTATTTTTGTAGGTTATAGTAGCCATAGTAAGACATACAAGATATTTAATAGAAAAACCGTGGTCGTGAAAGAATCGATACATGTTGTATTTGACGAGACGAGTTTGCTGCAAAGCAACTCTTCTAGTATGCTTATTGAAGATGCAGGTGCAAAGCTGAAAGAAATTAGCTTGGATGGACCGTCTGAAGATAAAGGTGAAAAGTTCATCAGGATCACCACTCCAACCCCTATTGGAGAGGCTGATGATCAAGATGAAGAAGGAGTCCAAGTTGAAGAAGTCACTCCAGTGATAGAAAACAATCCAGATGTAAGGAATCTAGAGCTCAGACACCTGAAGGATCACCCCATGAACCAAATCATAGGAGATCCCCGGGATGGTGTCAGAACTCGAAGAGGTATAACTAATGAGAATCTATATCTAAGTTTTATCTCACAGGTTGAACCAAAGAAGTTTGAGGAAGCAAACTCAGACGCATCGTGGATAATGACGATGGAAGAAGAACTAAACCAGTTCAAGCACTGCAAAGTATGGAAGCTTGTTCCAAGACCCAAAGGTAAGAACGTCATTGGGACAAAATGGGTCTACATGAACAAGATGGACGATGATGGAACGATAGTAAAGAATAAGGCCAGACTTGTCACAAAAGGCTATCGTCAAGAAGAAGGAATCGACTTCGACCAAACGTACGCTCCAGTGGCAAGGCTGGAGGCAATAAGGTTATTCCTAACATATGCTGCACTCAAAGGCTTCACTGTCTACCAGATGGACGTGAAGTCTGCCTTCCTTAATGGTGACATAAAGGAAGAAGTGTATGTGGAACAACCTCCAAGTTTCGTTGATTCTAACTTTCCTGATTATGTTTATTTACTGCATAAAGTGTTATATGGTCTGAAACAAGCTCCTCGAGCTTGGTATGAGACGCTGTCTAGCTTTCTACATGAGAACAAGTTCACAAGGAGAAAGATAGACAAGACATTATTTCTTAGGGAAATTAAAGGCAAGATTTTGCTAGTGCAAATTTATGTCGACGACATTATTTTTGGCTCTACTTATGATAACCTCTGCACGAATTTTTCAAAACTTATGCAATGGAAGTTTGAAATGAGCAGTATGGGCGAGCTGAAGTATTTCTTAGGGCTTCAGGTGAAACAGTCTGAAGATGGAATTTTCATCTCGCAGAACAAGTTTACCAAAAGCTGATTAAGAAATTCAGAATGGAGAACACAACCTCGATGAGAACTCCAATGGGTTCAACTATGTCCCTAGACAATGATGAAAAAGGGAAACCTTTTGATGAAATAAAGTACAGAAGCATTATTGGATCCTTGCTCTACCTTACTGCAAGTAGACCTGATATAATGTTCTCAACATGTGTCTGTGCTAGATTTCAGGTGAACTCTAAGGAGTCTCACTACGCTGCTGCAAAGCGGATTTTGAGATACCTTAAAGGTACACCAAATCTTGGCTTATGGTACCCAAGAAGTAATGACAATGAACTAATAGGTTTTTCAGATGCAGATTTTGTAGGGAGCAAAAACGACAGGAAAAGCACTTTCGGGACATGTCCATTTTTTGGAAGAAGACTTATCTCCTGGAGTAGCAAGAAATAAAACTGTGTGACAATCTCAACGGCTGAGTCAGAGTACATCTCTATAGGCAGTTTCTGTGCACAGTTACTCTGGATAAAGAATTAGTTTGAGGACTACAACGTGAAGTTTGAAAAGAATCCATTATTTTGTGACTCTTTCAGAGCAATAGCAATAGCCAACAACCCAGTCTCGCACAGCCGGACAAAGCATATAGAGCTAAGGTATCACTTCATCCGGGAGCATGAGGACGTAGACCTTCAATATGTCTCTACAGATAGGCAAATTATAGACATTTTTACGAAGTCGCTGGACGAGACCAAGTTCTCGTTCTTCAAAATAGAAATTGGGATGCTCAACAAAGAAGACTAGAGAAGATGGATTTTCAAGAAGGCTCAAGGTTCAAAGATGGAATTGGACAAAAGAGCTGAAACAACCAAGTTGAAGATTTGTGAAGAAGTTGGACTCTTTAAAAGAAGATGCTATCACCAAGCTATCTGTTGAAGTCAGAAAGGGGGAGAAATTGGTAAAAGCATATCTAGAAAATTTTCATAGTTCTTTTGCTTGCTTACACTGCTTTATATACTTAACATTTTTTTATGTCCATAATTCACCTTAATATAAAGGGTTTTGACTTCTACAAATAGGGAGAGATTATTGGGTATTGTATCCACACTAATCCAGATTTGTTGAAGTCACCCTTAAAATAAGATGAATTAAGTTGTATTTGATGCTTGGTTTGAGTTATGTGTTTGCAGGAATCTTATGGGAAGTGTAGACCAATGTCAGTCTACAATGAGTCACCAAACACATGACCACACAATATAATCCCTCATTATGTGTTCCAAAGTGTTGACTCATGTGTAGCCTCTCAATTGGGATACACTTCATATTCAAGTTCCAGGACTAAGTGAAAAGACTTGATGCTGATTTCAGCTTAGAAGAAGAAAAATTCTGTCAAGAACTACTCGTAAAGTACTCGAGTAGTTCTTTACGTACTCCAGTAAGTTACTGGGTTCATACTCGAGTAATACTTCTCCTACTTGAGTAGTTAAGATGTATACTCGAGTAGTCCAAATATAGCTCTCGAGTAGTTAAAACAACTACTCGAGTAGTTTCTTTTCTCCTCTCGGGTTTTACAGAAATTCTCTTCTCAAATTTTTCTAAGTTAAATACTCGAGTAGTACTATTTAGTACTCGAGTAGTTCTATTTTCTGTCTCGAGTAGTTGAATTCTGACTCTCATGTAGTTATCACTTACTCGAGTAGTATAAGTCATGTACTCGAGTAGTTCATCTACTACTCGAGTAGTCCAGTGTTTATACTCGTGTAATACAGGATTCCATTCCAGAAATTTTCTCTAAGTGAATTACTCGAATAGTCATCTCCATATACTCGAGTAGTTCTATTTGTCTCGAGCAATCATCTCCATATACTCGAGTAGTTCTATTTATCTCGAGTAGTTCAACTTCTGTACTCGAGTAGTTTTGTTTTCCAGTCCAGAAATTTTCTAAGTCTTTGTCTCGAGTAGTTTCTTATATACTCGAGTAGTTCATTCTTATATACTCGAGTAGTATTTCTTTTACTCGAGTAATTTACTCCACCTCTTGTGTAAGTACTCAGGTACTCGAGTATATTATTCTTGTTACTCGAATAGCTGATTCCTTGAATTTTTATTTAGTCGAGTAGTTGACTTCATGTACTCGAGTAATCATCTCATTATCTCTCGAGTAGTTTTTCTCATATACTCGAGTAGTTCTTCTCATATACTTGAGTAGTCATCTTCTACCTACTCGAGCAGTGCTGCATGTACTCGAGTAATCTTGTATATCTCGAGTATTTTACTTTACATTTCCGAAAATTCTTTAAGTCCAGAATAATGGTCATATTCATAAACTTTGACGTGATTGGCCCACGTGTCTCTCATAATGACTCAATTATGACTAATCTTCTCCTCTCCTATAAAAGGTCTTGTCTAAACCGACAAACTATAACAATTCTAAATTATAAAAAGATTATTTTTTTAAGAAGTTTTTGCAGCCGCTTTCTGTCTCCTCTCTCTCTTCAAGAAACGAAAACCGCCGCCATCGCCGTCGCAGATTCCCGACCGGCTAGGGTTTTCATTTTCAGAGGATTCAGATTAAGAAGATTTTACAGATCGAGATTTTCGCTCAACTCTTCATCCTCTATTTGATCGTGTAAAGTCAAGAAGATTCAGATCTGATTTTACCGAGGTTTTCTTCACATTTTATTTTATTATTGTAGGAGAAGTTTCTCCGAGTGTAGGAGTTTTTCAACTCTGAGTTTGTAGGAAGTTTCATCTTCCGAGTGTAGATCCGTTTTGTGGATCGAGATTGTAGGAACGTTGTTCCGAGGGTAGGATTGATTTTCAATCTGAGATAGTGGAGTAGCCGAGTCTAGTGTATTGCTAGATCGGTGAGAGAAAGTGGATGTACCCAAGGTTGGGGAACCGCTATAAATCTTGTCTCGTCTGTGTTGGTAGATAGATCTGTGCATTTGTTTGTAATTTTTTATTCCGTAGAAAGACGCACAATTCACTTATTCACCCCTCTAGGTGATTTAGGTAGACAACTATAAACTTTCAGTTACTATCTTTCTAAGGTTAACTGGAACTCATCAAGTTTGGAACTGAACCAATTAACAGCTGATAAATCAAACCAAGTCAGATCGTGTTATTAAGTTTGGAATAACACTCTCCTCCAAGGCAAGATAGTTGAATCCAGGTGAAGTTGTTAACATCAGGTTTGAAATGAAATAACTTACCAGATCCATACAAGCAAATCTGAAAATCAAAACATTTGGACCAAGGCTGAACTAAATTGCCTAACCTTGAGCTAATACCGAGCTAAATCGCCTTTAGTCTCATTTCCCCCAATGTTTTGATTAAGCGGTCTTTGAGCATTCTTTTCGTCAATGGATCAACAAGGTTATCCTTCGAACGCACATCGATCAAAGTGTTAATTCTTTTTTATTTTAGATAATTCAACAAAGCATGTCTCAGTCGTACATGTCTCCTCTTAGTGTTATATAGGGCATTCTTTACAACTTGAGCTGGTACCTGATTATCACAATACAAGTTCAACGAGTTGACTTGTAACTTAGACATGGATATGTCTAAAATTAGGTTCCTGATCCAATCTGCCTTTTCACCAACCGAAGCTAAGCCAAACAACGCGACTTCCATGGATGACAAAGTTATACGAGTCTATTTTTTGGATTTCCAAGTAATAGCAGCTCCACCCAAAGTGAATATATATCTACTGGTAAACTTGTTGTTCCCAACTTCTGAACACCACAAGGCGTCAGAGAATCCATCCACAGTAGGAGGATAACCAGTGTAGCACAAGACATGATCTTTAGTACCTTTCAAGTATTTCAACAGCCTATCTAGGGCATCTCAATGCTCTTTGCCTGAACTACTAGTAAAACGCCCCAGCATATCAACTGTGAAGGCAATGTCTGGTCTAGCACAACTTGTGACGTACATGAGACTATCAATTATTTTAGAATATTTCAATTGATCAATGTTGGTCCCTTTATTGGGACGCAACTTAACATTATGATCAAACGATGTCTCAACTGGGCTACAGTCTTTGTATCCCCAAGTAGAAAGTAGTTGTTCTATACAATGAGTCTGGCTAAGGGTGACTCTACGCTTGTTAACTCTAACTTTCATACCTAACAGGGTATCCACATGACCAAGGTCTTCATGTCAAAAGCTTCTGTTAGAGTGGATTTGACATCCCTCACTACAACAAGATCTGAACCCAGAATCAACATGTCATCAACATATAGACATATGATGACTGTTTGATTGGACAACGAGCGGTGATAGAGACACTTGTCTGAAAGATTGGACTAAAATCCAACGCTCTTTACCACTTGATCAAACTTCATATGCCACATCTTAGGCGCTTGTTTAAACCCATAGATTGATTTATTTAATTTGCACACTTTGTCTTTTAGATACTTATGAACATAACCTTCACGTTGTGCCATGTAGATCTCTTCATCAAGCTTTTCATTTAAGAAGACTGTCTTCACATCCATTTGATGAATTATAAAGTGCTCGATAGAAGCTAAAGCTAGAAGAATCCTAAAAGTTATTAGGTGACACACAAGTGAATAAATATCAAAATAGTTTATTCCCCCTTATTATTTATAGTCTTTAGCTACTAGACGTGCTTTATACCTGGCTATTGACCCATCACTATGTAATTTCTTCTTCAACATCCACTTGCATCCTAGGATTTTAGCTCCTTTTGGTAGGTCAACTACATGTTAAGTGTTTTTTATAGTAGCGAGTCCATCTCATCATCGATGGCTTCTGCCCACATTAATGAATCTCTATATCTCATTGCTTCCTGATAGGAGAATGGATCGCCCTCTAAGTGGTAGGTGAGGAAATTCTCACCAACATTCTTAGGGATTCTATCTCTTGTAGACGTTCTAACATGAATAGGTTCTACCTCTAGAGGTTGGGGAGCAGTGTTAGAGAGGTCAGCTTCAGGTTCTATAGTAGATTATGCAATCACGTCAGTAGACCCGTAGACGATTAAGGCATGATCTTTGATAAATTTATGTTCAAAGAAAATAACATTTATAGACTTTATCACTGTATTAGTGGATAGATCCAGAAATCTGTCAGTTGAACTATCTTCTACACTACCTAGGTAAACACATGTCGTTGTTCTAGGTTCCACCTTAGATCTCTTAAGGTCTGTAATCGCACATATGCGATACAACCCCAAGTCTTTAGAGTATCATATCTATAAGGATGACCATGTCACAGCTCATACGGGATAGAAATGAGCTTTGTGTGAGACACTCTATTCAGAATGTGATTCATAGTAAGGACTGCTTCTCCCAGAAATGAGTTAGGCATGTCAACTGTTAGGAGCATAGAGTTCAACATTTCTGTTAAAGTTCTATTCTTACGCTCAGCAACGTCATTTGACTGGGATGAGTAAGGAGCTGTGGTTTCAAGGATTATGCCCTCAGAGGCACAAAATTCCTTAAACTCGGTTGCAGTGTATTCTCCTCCTCAATCACTTCTGAGTCTCTTGATTTTAAGATTCAACTAATTTTCCATACGAGACTTAAAAATTTTGAAAGTCTCAAAGGTCTCATTTTTCGATTTCAACAAATACACATGACAATATCTCGAAAAATCGTCTATGAAGGTAATTAGATACTTCTTTCCCCCTCTAGTGATATGACGTTGGAAATAACAAAGGTGTGAATGTATCAATTCCAGGAATTGTGTGTTTCTAGACACCTACTTGAAAGATATTCTAGTGATTTTGCTTTGCGCACGCATCTCACACTTGTCAAATCGAATAGACAGATCTAAAGGAATGTTTTGACTCTTAACTAGATTTAGCATTTTCCTATAATTCACATGTCCTAGTCTGTTATCTAACAACTTAGGATCAATAAGGTTAGAACTCACTTGGTTAATACTATCGTTATTTAGGCTAAGTCTATACATTCCGTTGATCATATACGCACACCCAAAATAATGTGAATTGACCATTAAGCTCATTCTACCGTTTTGAGTTATAAAGGACATCTCAGCCTTATCTAATAAACTAATGGAAATCAGATTCTTAGAAACCGTAGGAACTAACTTAACATTATTTAAAAATAAAGTTTTACCTGAATAGAGGACCAACTCAGCTGTCCCGGCATGAGTGACAGCGATCTCTCCTACATTGCAATCTTCCACTTTTTCCTAGACTGCCACGACCTTAGAGAGAAGACCTCTGTCATTAGTGACATGATATGTAGCACTGCTATCCAGCCACCATTCAGAGGATGTACTGCGGTGACTACTCTCTACCATAGCCACGAATGACCTGGGTTTCGGGTTGTCGTCCGACATATGTCCATTATTTTGATCCTCAAAGCGGATGAGTCTTTTGAGTTCATCTAAAGTGGTCTCCTCCTCTAGTGTGAAGGTGATCCACCCAGGAGGCAGCTTGTGCAGAATTAGACTCACAAAGAGACTATCAGATATATCAGAATGTTCGTGCACCAACTTGAGATGTAGTTTTTCCAGTTCAACAATTTGGGAGATGATTGAAGAATTTATATCACATTTCGAGTTAAAGAATTGCTCACTAAGGGGAATTCTCAACGATCCCTCCTCCTCTTGGAAGCGCGCGTTCAAGCAATCCTAAATCTCCTTTGCAGTTTTACAACCATTGTAGGTCATGACGAGACGAGGATTTAGGGATCTTCGGAGGTAGTCCTTGCAGACCACATCGTCCTTACCCCACTGAAATACGTCCACATCCCCTCGGGTAGTGGCGTAACCACTCAGAACTGTGTAGAAAATACCATGTTATTTCATCTCCAGTTTGACGTGCAGTTTCCAAACATGAAAATCAGTGGGAGCAAACGACTGAAGCTCCATGATATCGAGTGAGCTATACCTCGACATCTCAATTTAGCTTGAACAAAAAAACTAGTAAGAAGTCACCTAATTCGCGCAAAGACGACCAGGTGTCTTCAGATCCAATCTAGAAAAAAAATTAAATGCTCCTCTTCTTGGGCTGGACACAGTCACCAAGGGACAGATCAAAATAGCAAAAAACTCCAAAGAAGCGCAGCTCTAGGAAATTTTTGATTTCCAGCAAGAGAGCAGATCTGGAATGAGCTCCTCCCCCTTTCTTTTGATCTATCCAACAACCACTTGAGAGTAAAGACTCTCCAAGTGACAATACTTGCCAAGAGGCCCAACTTTGGATTCCTATAGGTTCTAGATCCAAGCAAATTCGAGAAAATCGGCCATGAATGAATTCCAGTGGGAGGAGGCTATCAGATCAAGAGACAAAAATAGTGTTTGTTGTATAGATCTTCTCTAACCGAGCCAAACAGAACCTTTGTTCTTCTCCAAGAAAAAAAATGCACTTTGTAGCCAACAAAAGCAATCTAGGAGCACAACACAGGTAGTGAGATGGAGGCAATTTTGAGTCCCGATCCACAGAAAATCTAGAGTTCCCGGAGGATGAGGCAGCGATAGAAGCGGCCCAGATCTGGAACGCCCTAGATTGGCTACAACAGGGACGGGCCTTCTAGATCCAAAGATCTGTGTCAGTGACGCAGGAGCGGCAGAATTTCCGCAACCTAGCGATGGAAAATCGGCGGACTTCCTTCCCGATCGAAGACCACGGTACAGGAAAAACTGTGGGAATGAGAATTCCTGATCGCGTGCTTTTACCTCTACTTCCGATCGGCGCACCGGAATTCCAGAAAACGGGCGGCACTAGGGATTTCGCGAACTGGAGATATGATCCTTGGCCGCGATGATCGGGAAAGACAGGGAGAAACAGAGCGACGATCAGCGGATTGGCAAGAGCAGACGGGAAAACCTATCGGAGCTTTACTTTGAGCATGTTGGGTTGGCTCCGCTCAAAGTATTCTACATGGTCCTATCCAGTTTGGAATATGTATATATAGTACCTCCAGCGTAGAGCCTATCCCTAGACTGACACGAACCCATTAACCCATTCTGAGTTAAACTAGACACGCGCGGACATAAACATAATATATCTAACAGGTCCTATCAACTCACACATGGGGACACATGGGGCTGGCTTTTTATAATCAACTTCAGTTAAAAATTCATTAACTAGATATTTATAATACCAAAGTTCATGTAATCATCTAGGCAATAGGATGAAAAATCAGAATAAAAACCGTTCATAGATTTGTTTATTCATTCTCAAATAAATCAAAAGAATTGGCAGCTCTTTCAATTTATCGGCTGAATGATTAACCAAATGATTCAAACTCCATAGGGTAGTCGTTACTTTGTGGTACAAGTTGATATAGGATAGGCTATGGGGTGCACAAAACCCAGACTTTTAGGGCGGGATGCTGGTGCGACACACAAAGGCTAGTCTAAATGCAATGTGTTAGAAAGTGATCTTGTAAAGGTCCATCATAGACCTTCTTCTTCCTCATGTAATAGTCTCACATCTTGAAAAAGATATACTTCTCTCTCTTCTCTCCCTATATATTTGTATTCATACTTGTAATTTTTGATTCAAAAAGTATGTACAATGTTTACTCCATTCTTCTACAAGGTATCAGAGCTAGTTGATCCGCCTACATGATTTGTCCGTTTTTAACCGCCTGGCCCCCTACGGTCTGCAACATTCGACGGTCTCCTCGCTTGTTGCCTGCATCTCTCGCGGTTTGTCATTTGTGAACTTCTACTTGCCTTTCATGTGGACTGCTCTTTCTAGTCTGCAGGTTTCATGGCGTGTTGCTTCCCACCCTTGTGGTTGGATTTCCTCCTGGTTTTATAGCTTTGACGGTTGGGTCCCACCGTCAAACTATCTCCCGATCTGTCTTACCCGCTGTGATCTACCATCTTACTCACATGGTTTGGTTGCGCGGTCTTCTTTCGCCCAAACCATCCCGCAGTCCGTCTTACCCGTTGTTGTTTGCCATCCTACTCGTGCGGTTTTGTTACGCGGTCTTTTTTTGCCCGCATCACTTTGCTAAGTTCGACCTAGTCTGTTCGCCTGCCTTCTTCGTAGCGGCTCCTTGCTTGAGTGGTGTGGTTAGTTTACTTGTTCTTGCAACCGTGGTTGATCTCTCTAGCCGCATTTCTGCTCCTCTCTCTATCTTCACTGCTTCTTTCGTTGCGGCCTTCTCTAGCCTCTACCTATCTTTATTCTCTATCTGTTGGCCTCTTCTTCTTTAGCGGCTACAGGCCCTGCCTAGTTATTCGCCGGTTTCTCCTTCTCTAAGCCGTTGCCCGACTTGCCTTGCTGCCCGCCGGCCTCTTCTGCTCTAAGTCGTTGCATGCCTCTTCTAGTCGTTGTCAGCCTCTTTTACCTGTTTGACAACTTCTTTTCATGTGGTCGTTATGGGTTTTCAGGCCGTCATCTCTCTTGTCGTCATGGACTCGACAATTGTCTCTTCTCTTCCCGCTCATGCCAATGTTCCTTCTCTTGAAGTTTGTGATGAACTTCGGATTACCACTATCTCCCTCAGCGGGAAACAAATTTTTGTGGAATGGGTGCATTTTGTTCGCCGTGTTCTACATACTAAAGGTCTTCTTCATCATCTTACTCGGGATGCTCCTACTATTCCCACTGATGAGTGGCTTCGTGATGACGGTCCGACCCAATCCTGGATCCTCAATTACATGGATACCGAGCCATATCACATGACTATGCATCATGAGACTGTTAAGGCGATGTGGAATGAACTTCACTATCTCTACTCGGGCAAATTCAGCTTACTACATCTGTTTTATATCATCTATGCGTTTCAAACTCTAGATCCTGATACGACGGATGATTTGACCTCTTTTGTTGTCAAAGCCAAAACTCTGGTGGAGAACTGGATACAACATCAGCCTCCCTCCATAGATCTTGATACACAATAGACGCAAAAAAGAAGCAGTTGAGATTGTGATGTAATCCAATTATTGCACCATCATCCTTCATTAGAGTGAAAGATAACATTTTTTTTTGCTCTCTACTTACCTGAACCGGCATAAAGTTATCATATGATTCTTTAAAGCGCTAATCCAATTTTTATTGTATTTTGTGAAACATTCAAAAATACCAATTATGCCCTCGTTTTTATATTTTAATGATTTGACATATATTATAATATATTTCAAAAAATTTAAAATACAATGTCCATTCAAGTAATTACACTATCAAAAAATTAGACGCAATGATGAAAATTCATTTAAATTCAAAAAGTTTTTTAGTAGAGCTAATACATCTACTATGGTAGGTTGTCATTAGGCATGTTAGCGGTCTATTCAAGGAAGGTTGTCATTAGGCATATCAGTGATATTTTTGAGGTGATTACATTAAATCAATTAACTTTGTTAAAGTCAAAATTAATATTTTTAGATCAAAACGTATATTGTTTTACAAAAAAAAATTATAATATTTATTTATATTTTTTACGGTCATTTTGAGTCCTCATATGTATCTGTTGCGGGTGAAACCCACCTTGATGGGGTGGGCAAAACCCGTCGTCGCCGATCGGGTACTGAAGCTGCTTGCATAAAGAGGTAACCGACAATAAATTACACAGAAACTTGAGTACATAGAGAGTGTCCGCTAGTCGAAGGGACGAAGTAACATGAACCACTCCCGATCCGTGAATCGGGGAGGGAGAACCGTCTGCAACGAGGACCAGGGGCAACCGATCATGCTGTTCGAGTAGAGAGAAGCACTGAGGATTGTCTGTCATGTGATTAGTTGCACCAGAGTCGATAAGCCATTTACCTTGAGTCACCACGCGGGCACTACCTGAGGATGTGACAACGGAGGCAGACGACTTGGAAGAGGAGGCGGAAGAGTCACCGGAGGGTCGAAGATGGGGATGCTTCGTCCAGCAGCGTTCAGAAGTATGTCCGGTGCGACCACAGTGAGAGCAGAGGTTGCGGGAAGAAGCACGTTCGCCGGACTGGTGACTGCGGCTACCAGAGCCACTCCGCTGAGTTTGATGAGCATAGTTATCCGGTGGAGGAGGAGCGGGCAGAAGTGGGAGCTGAAGGAGAGAGGTGACAGCGGCGATGCGGGCAGCGGTGACATCTAAGGTAGGAGATTCCGGCTCACCCGGAATTTGCTGGCAAATCATGTCATAACTATCAGGAAGCCGGAGCAGATAACACACAACCAGAATCTCCTGTAAGTGCTTGTGTTGTTGAGCCAAATCCGCAGAAAAGGGGCGATTCTGAAGAATCTCAGCCCTAAGAGCCTGAACCTGTTGGTAGGCAGCAGCAGGAGATAAGGTTGGACGGGCAAAGAGGTCCGCATACAATGTATAGATGCGGGACGTCTGAGGCCCCTTGGAGTACAGAGCGGCAAGATGAAGCCAAGCGGCCTTGACCGTCTCATCATGACGGATGACGGGAAGGCACTCATCGGATAGGCTGTTAGCGAGCCAAGTACGCACAAGCGCGTCACTCGCATCTCATTCATCAAAGAGAGGTGAAGTGGTAGGAGGAGGGTCATCAACGAGATGGTGGCGTTTGCGTTGCGAGCGTAGGTGAAAGGTGAAAGAGACGCTCCAATCCGGGTAGTTGGAGCCGACAAGCTTGGAAACTGTGCCAAGGTTCCCGGAAGGAGTAGGAGGAAGTGACGGAGCCAGATTGGCGACAGGGGTGGTGGCAGGAGTGGTGGCAGTAGAAGCATCAGAAAGAGCCATATGAGCAAGCAACGGGAAGCCGTGCGGTTAGGAAACAAGCCGCGCGGACAGGGAAGACGCAGATAGGAAGAAGAACAGCTGCAACGGTCACAATGGCAGACACCAGCCGCCAGAAAAGCCACGACCAAACCGCGTAATGATAATATAATTTTCTCCTCTCAACAGATTGAAAAGAAACTAAACAATAGCACTAACAATCTCAATATCCAAGTATATATATTATGGCCATCCAAAATCGAATAAAAAAATAACACGACACATTAAATTAATGCTCACAATAATGGAGACCCGACGATGGTCAAATGATGGTGGACGACTGCTCTGGGGAAGGGTCTTGACTGCAGGAATGCTGGCGTGGATTGGGGTTTGCTGCCAAAAAATGCTCATTGGATAACAACAAACCTGCTGTACGGGAAGAAAAAAGGCGCAGGATAATGAATCGCGAGGAAGAACAAAATGGGCCCCACCAAGTGGTGGCTCAATCTCCTCCATCGATCACAATCGTGCTGCTTATTCTGATCCCCATCAGAAGGCTAGCCGGGCATCTGGGTAATGTGTGTCAGTAGACAGCCGCGTCGTGGAGATTCAATATAGAAACAATAAAGGGTTGTATTATCGCCTCAATCTTGGCGTTACAGGATCAAGAACAATATTTGTATAGACAATTTATAAATAATAAGGGAAGTTCTCATTTGTATAGACAATATTTGAATGGACCGATCGTGGGCCTAGGAAGGTCTCAACCATCACCTGACAATTCCGCACCTATCCCGACACCGTAATTGGGCCGCGACCCATACACTCCAACCCGTCTCCGCATTTATTTAACCTTTGTGGCGGGATGTTGAGGCCAGGATTCGATCCCAAAACCTCCTTGATGAGAGATCAAGGGGGTCTTGGCCTCAACATCCCGCCACCAAGGTTAAATAGACGCGGAGACAGGTTAGGGTGTATGAGTTGCGGCCCTGTTACGATACCGGGATAGGTGCAGAATTGCAGGGTGATGGTCGAGGCCTTCCTGGGCCCACAGCTCGGTCCTCAAGAGATGTGAACCGCAACAGAGACTGAGCTTGACGTCAATAAAATAATAGACTTTGGTGGTTTGGCTATTTACTGCGACGGTTTGAAAATGCACCTATTTGACAAGTTTATAGAGTTAGTGAAGTCGGATGATTGTAGTGTGAATATGCATTTGTGCCCTATTGGAACTGTAGTGAACGTGTATAAGTGTAGTGTCGCGGGAAATTAGTAAGAGGAAAATAACAAGTGCAATTTTATTTATCCCATATTGGGGCAATATATACTTTTCAAAAAAAAAATATTGGGGCAATATATAAGACTTACGACAAGATACTTAAACCAGATTCAAGATGTAGGACGAAACCCACACACTCCTATAAACTTTAGTAGACCGACATTGACATTTCCAACCCCCCCTCAAGCTGAAGGGGGGACCCTTCAATTTGGACACAACAAAAAATAAAGGCAATGGAGGTAGATGATGCAGGAAAAAACGCTAGACGAGCCACCGGGGAAAAATCCAAACCGAGGAATCAAGCCGGGGACATAGCCACACACGGCGCTGACCCACGCACGATGCATGACCCACACACGATGCTGGATCACTGGAAACTGGTCAACCAACATCATCTACACACACAACATGCGAAAGAGAACAAAAGATGCGGAGCAAATCATCAAACGGGCAACCAAGGATAATCTATCGGGGATAATCCGCCCAAAGGCGGTCCCACACGACACAGTCCCGCACGACACGGTCCCACATGGTACAACCCGCTGAGATTGGAACTACCAACACAATCTCACCCCAACGCATGACCAATCGAAAGACAAACTTGGGATACGCTAACAATATACAACAAAAGCCCAGAGGCCGTGTGGAACAAAGACGACGGGTTGGGAAAGATCATCCGAGTTGCTCTCATTCCAAACACTCCCCTCACGTAGATAACACATGCATATATGCATAAAACACAAAAAAACAAATACAAATAACAGACAATAACAACCCACATAAAACGACCACAAAAACAGCAGAAAACCAGCAACTACGACGCGAGATCAGCACTCCCGAAGGGCATACTGTTGCAGGAATCCACTGGAATCTTCAGAAGAATGAGGGAGAGGTATCAGGAGCAGTAGTAGGAGGCGGCTAGAGCATAATATCATCCACAAGATCGCCTGTGGATAGCATCGTCATCGACAATAGCAACAGAGAGACAAGTACGAGAACAGATCTGCGACAAGGAGTGATGACGCCAACACCAGCCGGCCGGGAGACGAAGATGCGACGATAAGAATCGGCGCCGGAGGAAGCTCCAGCGGCAGAGATGAAATGTCGATGCCGACGGATGAGCAACAAGGGTTGACGACGAGATCTGGAGGCGGGAGAAACTCCAGCGGCAGAGATGCACGGGATCAGGACGACGCACGACGGAAGCATGCGGGATCGGCGTCGATGTCGCAGACGGTGCAACACTGTGGAGTGGGTCGATGTCTCCGATGTAGATCAGTGCAAGCCAAAGCTATTCAATTTCCACCGGTACCGCGGCGTGCAACAGCGGTCGTGGAGACCAAGCGACGGGAGTGGAGCCGCTCCTGTCGACGAAATCAGCGATAGACCTCGTCGACAGGAGCGAGAACAGAAATGTGGAATGGGCGCAGGAGGAGGAGATGAGCCCGACTAGAGAAAGGCTTTGATACCATGTTGGAAGTAAGAGGAAAATAACAAGTGCAATTTTATTTATCCCATGTAGGGGCAATATATAAGACTTACAACAAGATACTTAAACCGGACTCAAGATGTGGGACAAAACCCACACACTCCTACAGACTTTAATAGACCAACATTGACATTTCCAACAAAAATGACATGATGCACATAAAATTGTCCTATAATTAAATAACAATAAATTCTGAACTTAATTTAGAAGTTTGCGAACAACTACAATGGATACTTGAGTATTAAATAAATGATCAATTTCTAGTTGAATTAAAGTTACGAAACAATAAATAATAAACTTCACACGAGAACTTAAAAAAGTAATGTGAGTTTGGAGATGCAGTAAGAGGCTAATTCAGAGGGCTGTCCAGTAATATAATTGCAGTATGCACTGAGTTCAGACGCCAGAATTGTCTTCCTGTGGTTGCGGGGAGGCTCGGGTGAAGTTTAAGGTTGCTGTGTTAAGGGGAGTGTAGTTGGATTGCGGGAGAAGGCGGTGGGGTGGCCGGACATGTCGTATGGTGGCTGAAATAGGTTCAGAAAGTTGGCCGACTGATGTTGGATGTAGGAACATGGGCTTGGTCTTGGGAATTTGCGGCAGTAGGCAAGTTTTACTGGACGAAGGGGATTTGTGATGGCTGGAGGCGTGGATTGACTGAGAGGAGAAGTCATTTGGGGTAGGAAATGGTAGTGGAAGTGTTGTAATATTAAGTGGTAGTTGTAGGCTATAAAATAGCCAGGTTGTTTGCCCTAATAATTTTATGCAATTCATTTACAACTTGGTATCAGTGCGTGGGTGGGGTGGGGGGAACCGAGCGGCGCTCGACGAGCGACTTCACCACTTGCGCTCGACGAACGATTTCCGCCTTCGCGCTCGACGAAACTCTTCTGCCTCTAGCGCTGCAGGAACGCCCCTTCCGCTGCCACTTCTAGCCGCTGCCGCCGTATCTGACTGCGGCTAGACCGGCCGCAGTGGGAAACCAACGGGCATTCAGCGCTGCACGCCCCTTCCGCATCTAGTGGCTGCCGCCGTCTCTGACTGCGGCTAGACCGGCCGCATTGGGAAACCTGCGGGCCTTCAGCACTACACGCCGTACGATCGCTCCGCAGCAAGTCTTCAGCACTGCCGGACCGCACGTCTGCATCTTAGCGGATCTCAGGATACAGTGATCAGATCTAGGGCAGGAGGAGGTATTGCTTGATACCATACAGGAGGTGGTGATCGGTAGGGAAGTTGATCCATGGCGCCGAAGGAAGGTACGATGACGGATGTCTTTAAGATGTTGGGCCCGGATGAGTTGGCCACATTGTTGAGGGTGTTGGGTTCATCGCAAAAACCGACGAAGTTTCAACTTCCACCGATCGATTTGAAGCTTGATGGACCGACAACCTACCTGAGTTGGTCACGTCCCGTTAAGTAAATCCTTGCAGCGAAACAGGTTGGGTGCTTGCTGACATGGGGGTTGAAGAAACCAGAGAACTCAGCTGGAGATGAGTTGGAGTCGGTCCATATGACAGTATTTATGTGGCTTCTCAACTCTGTCGTCCCATCGGTTTCCGCCGCGACAGATGACCTTGAGACAGCCATGAAGGTTTGGGACAAGCTGAAAGATACATATGATGGACTGGGGAACACTCTGCGGGTCTTCTGAGTGAAGGGAGAAATTGATGACACTGCTCAGGGTCAGGGAGAGAAATAGTGCTGGAGTACGCCTCTGAGTTGGAACGGCTATGAGTGATTTACGATTACGCCTTTGGCGGGATGTGTTGCAGCGACTCATAGTGTCGCGCCTCCAAGATTATCGTGGAGGAGAGGACGATGAAGTTCCTGAAGGGATTAGATGACAAGTTTGATCAGTGGAGAGCCCTATTTCTTTCTGGTACGAAGATTCCTATACTTACCGAGACCATCTCTGCTATGATTCAGGAGGAGAAATGTCTCAAATTTCAGGCAGGGACATGAGGGTCTACTACTTTGAAGTCAACACAAGGGGTTGTTGCCCCTGTGTTACAGGACAGAGGGAAGAAACCGGACAGTGCTACAACTGTGGGGAGGTGGGCCATCTGTGGCAAGCCTGCCCGAAGCCGTACAAGGAGAGAGATTTGGTTGGTGGATAGGAACGTGGTCGTGGACGTGGTCGAGCTCGTTTTGGCCGAGGAGGCTATCAAGCCAATTTGGGCGTGACTTACAATGCAGAAGAAGTCGACATTATCTATACATAGGAGCAAACCCCCTACTTACTATGATGATGGGCATCAAGAAGAAACATATGGGCGAGGGGAACAAGGATAGAGCTGGGGGGGGGGGGGGGGGGGCTATGTATGCCCACCAAGTTGATGAATCTCTTACTCTTACATCCATATCTTCCTCCAAGGCATCAGATTTGATCATTAACTCAGGTGCATCACATCACGTGATAGGAAATGCAGGCGAGTTCTCCTCCTACACTCACCTAGCTACTGCAGATAGCATCCAGATGACGGACGATACGTTCCAGCTAGTGGTCGGTAAGAGTACTGTTAATTGTTCAGGTTCAGTAAAACTATCCTATGTTTTGCATACTCATTTTTTTCAGTTAGTCTCTTATCAATTAGTTTTATGACCATTCAACTGAAATGTGTTGTTTCTTTTGATATTTCAAAGATGACTTTTCAGTAGAAAAAGACGAGGCATATACTTGAGACTGAGACTGGGACTTGACATGACGGGCTGTGCTATCTGGATCGGGAAGGATTGGATGCGGCTTTTCTATCCGTGGTAGAGAAGACAGAAGTTAGAGGACAGAAGATGAGTGCAAAGGATATCCTGATACTCCATCATAGGCGGTTGGGACACCCTTCTTTTATCACTATAGCTAGATTATTTCCTACTATTTTTGACATAACAAATAAAACAAAATTGGTATGTGATGCTTGTGATTTAGGCAAGCTTACTAGGAGTTCGTATGTTTGTACGGACCAAAGAAGCTCTTATATTTTTGATGTAGTTCATTCAGATGTATGAGAACCTTGTGTTATAAGCTTTTGGAATGGTTATAAGTACTTTGTAACATTTATTGATTGTGCATCTCATGTTACTTGGTTATATTTGATGAAAAATAAGAGTGAGGTACTTACCTGCTTCCAAGATTTCCATAAACTTATTCTGACACAATACACTGAAATGATTAAGGCACTAAGATCAGATAAAGAGGCATAATACAGTAATAGAGCAATAGAGGAATACTTATCAGCCTATGAGATATTGCACCAGACCACATGTGCATACACATCGACATGAAACAGAGTGGAGGAAAGGAAGAACAAACAACTTCTGGAGGTGGCAAGAAGTATGATGCTCAACGTGAAGGTTCCTTAGATTTTGTGGGGATATGCGGTGTTGACAACGACACAACTGATCAATAGGATGCCATCACAGGTTCTGGGGTGGAAGTCTCCGTATCAGCAGTTGTAGGGACATAATGGGGGATCCTTCACTTGAAGGTATTTGGGTGTGTGACTCGTGAAGGAGACTACATACCGGGTGTTGGTAAGCTTGATGTGAGGGCAGTCAAGTGTATCTTCGTGGGCTACTCTCATACTCAAAAGGGGTACACGTGCCAGAGTCCAGTAGAGAAAAGATATTTTGTGAGCATGAATGTTCACTTTAGAGAGGTAGAGCGGTACTACCCATAAGAGGGCACTGTTGTGGTCTCCCGATTTCGATCTAGTGATTGGACCCAAGGAGGACGAGGATCTCCACGGTTGGGTCGGTCTGGTATGGGATCTGGTGGGTGCTATGGTTGGAAAATGGGGGAGAACAAGAGGAAGAGAGGGAGAAGGGAGATGAAGAAGAGGGTAGAGAGGGAGAGGGAGAGATGCCAGAGGAGAGGAGTTGGGCGGCGTCGGCCTGCACGTAGAATCGACGAACTTCGGCGATACGGCTAGGGCACGGGTCGCGAGTCGGAAGGGGGAAAAGAGAGAGAGAGAGAGGATTTAGAGAGTGAGGGGGATATTAATTTCATTTCATTCCTTTTCCCATGGTTCCACGCATCATATAATCAAGTTCAAAACGCGCCCCCATTTGGGCTTAAACACGCGGGTCAAACAAAAGAAAACCATACAATAATAAAAAGCATAAAACATAAGTTCGCCCGACTTCCATCATGCGGTCGTGGTAGGAGGTCGATGCTGATACGTGCGCCCCCAACGCGGATCGGGCTCATTGCGTGTCGTCGTATCATGTGGCGTAACATCACCGCCCCGTCGGAAGACAGCTTGTCCTCAAGCTATGGTGGAACGTCAACTAGAGGAGCTGGTGGCGGAGGCCCGCCAAACGGCTTGAGCTGCGAGATGTGGAAGACATCATGAATGAGGACTTTCGGGGGCAAGGCGAGGCGGTAAGCAACATCTCCAATGCGCTTCGTGATATTGAAAGGGCCAAAGAACTTGGGCCCCAACTTGTTGGAAGCCAGTTTGGCGGAAAGGACGACGCCGCGCCCACACCCAATCATCCACCGCTAGAGTGAGATCACGATGTCCCTGATTGTAAGCAATTTCCATACGGTGTTGTGCCTGGAGGAGGCGATTTCGGGTTGCCCCAAAAATGTGTCCCGCTCCTCCAATTCCTTGTCCACAGCTGCCAAACGTGTAGAACCGCCCGAGTAGGACAAAAGTTGAGGGGGTTCGCGGCCATAGACAAGGCGAAAATTAGTGATTTGCAGCGCGGTGTGATATGCAGTGTTATAACAATATTCGATCCAAGGGAGCCAACGCAACCAGTCTCGGGGCCGGTCGCCGGTGATACATCGCAAGTACATGCCTAAGGTCTGGTTGACCACCTCGGTTTGTCCATCAGACTGTGGGTGATATGCGGAAGAAAATGCAAGTTTGGTACTGCTGAGGGTAAACAACTCCCTCCAAAAAGAGCCGGTAAACACCCGGTCACGATCAAAAACAAGAGTTTCCAGTATTCCATGTAACCGAAAGATCTCTTGAAAGAAAACCCGCGCCACGTGCTCCAAAACGAGTGGCCTGGTCAAAGCAATAAAAAAGGCCCACTTCGAAAATCGGTCCACCACCACCATCAAGATGGACTTACCACGAACGGAGGTCAGTCCTTCTACAAAGTCCATGGAGAGATCTGCCCAGATTTGAGTAGGAACCGGTAGGGGCTGTAGTAACCCGGCTGGGAGAAGATGATTGGTCTTGTTTTGTTGACATACAATGCAGGCGGCGATGAAACCGTGAACATGCTTGCGCATCCCTTTCCAATAAAACTCTAGGCGGAGGCGTTGTAGCGTACGGTGAACCCCCTCATGACTGCGAACATGGACATCCGTAATAATAGTCGGAATGAGAGACGAGGCCGCGTCCACATGCTATCGAGAGCGGTACAGAATCAATCCGTTGTGGGCTGTCCAGTGCGGTGCCGCGAGCCCTTGTTCGGCCTGACGAAGTAGGTCGGCCAAGGAAGGAGTGCTCTGGATTTACTGGCGAAGGGTGGTGAAGAGCTGCGCCGTCGGAAAGGAGATGGCGAGGAGAGAGGCCTCAGATGGTGGGTCACGACGCGAGCGAGCGTCGATGCCGTGGTTTAGAACACCAGCCTTGTGCTCTACTTGGAAATCGAACCGAGTAGTTTGCTCACCCACCGTTGCTGATGGATGGTAGCAAGCCTTTGCTCCAGCAGGTATTTTAGACTGAAGTGGTCCGTCCGGATGAGAAAAGGCCGTCCCCAAAGATACAACCGCCAATGCTGAACGACCTTTGCAAGGACAATGAGCTCCTGCTCGTAAGCGGGCAACTTGCGGTGATGTATGACCGTCGGCCGGCTGAAGTAGGCTATAGGGTGCCCCTCCTGTTGTAAAACAACCCCATACCCGACGCCGGAGGCGTCACACTCCACAAGAAAGGGTATGATGAAATTTGGTAGGCGAAGGATCGGAGCGGACAGTAGAGCAGCCTGGAGGGAGTGGAAGGCCTGAGTAGCGGTGTCCGATCATGCAAAAGCGTTCTTCCGGAGTAGCGCAAACAGGGGAGCAACAATGGTGCCGTCATCCCGGATGAAACGACGGTAGTAACCTGTGAGTCCAAGAAAACCCCGTAAACCGGTAATGGATTGCGCTTGCGGCCACGCCGCCACACCTTGGAGTTTTGCCGGGTCGGCGGCTACGCCCGTCACATCGACGATATGTCCCAAGTAGGCAATAGTGTGTTGGCTGAATGAGCACTTGGAAGCCTTGATGATCAAGTGATACGTCCGTAACAAGCGAAGGACGGCCCGAAGGTGTAGTAGGTGCTCCTCCCAAGTACGAATATCCACGCGAATATCATCAATGCTTCCAACACTGTTGCGTAGTAGGGGTTGGAATACCTCGTTCATCAATGCTTGGAAGGTCGATGACGCGTTAGTTAGGCCAAAGGACATAACTAGGAATTCGAAATGGTCGTGGTGGGTGCGGAAAACAGTCTTCGCCACATCGGCTTCTGCCATCCGAATTTGATGATAGCCCGAAGAGAGATCAAGCTTGGTGAAGAAACATGCCCCATGTAGCTCGTCGAGAAGCTCCTCGACTACCGGGATAGGAAACTTGTCCTTGACGGTGATGACGTTCAACGCCCGGTAGTCCACGCACATGCGCCAAGAATTGTCTTTCTTATGCACCAATAGAACCACTGAGGAAAAAGGAGACACGCTCCGCCGAATGAGGCCCTGTTGGAGAAGAAGATCACATTGCCGTTCAATTTCATCCTTCTGTAAAAAAGGGTAACAGTATGGCTGCACCACCACCGGAGTTGCCCCCGGAAGAAGGCAAACGCGATGGTCCCGTCCTCGCCGTGGGGGAAGGCGCAAGGTCGGGCTGAAAAGCTCGGGAAAAGACTGCAGCAGCTAGGTAACATCTGAATGGTGATCCCCCGACGGAGGAGAAGAAACGGCCAGCGGCTCGGTGTGGACTAAAAATGATGCAAGGGACTTCCCCGAGGCTTGCCCCTGCCATTGTATCCGGCGAGAGCCCTTGTGCCAAGAGATAGTCAGCCGATCAAAATTCCATGTGAGGGGTCCTAAGGTGCGCAATTAGCGGACGCCTAGCACAATGTCAAATCCTCGAAGGTCCATCATGAAGAAATCAGTTTGAAAGGGGTATCCCTCCACATGAAGTCGACACGCCGACAGACACCCGGACATGTCATCTGCTGGCCGTTGGCGACTGCCACTTTGACGTGACTACAAGCAACATAAGGAAGGTGAAGCCATCTGGCCTTGTACTGCCCAATGAAACTCTGGGTGATACCCGTATCCAAGAGAGCTAAGAGAGATGTGTCCGCCACCGCAATGTACAGTTGTATAGTGTTCCCCTTCTGCGGCCCGACGAGGGCGTGTTGAGGGAGTTGCGGTGTCCCCGAATCTTCAAACACATCATCCTCCTTATCCGGCGGATCGTCGACCTCCAACCAAAGCAAACGCTTGGACCGATGAGTAGGAGTGTAAAGCTCATCACAATTAAAACACAACCCCTTCTCGCGACGTGCGGCCATCTCTGGGCGGGACAGACGGCGGCGATAAGTCGGTCGCGGGGGCTCATCTCCAGGCGGAGACTTTGGTGCGACCAAGCTTGCGGGTGGTCGGGGGCTGAAGAAATCGCGGTGGCCCGGAGGCGGCCGGTCCAAGGCAATGCAACGCTCGCACGCACAGGCGAGGCTTATGGCTGTAAGGAGGTTTGGTGGCCTTTGGAACTCAACGTCCGAACGTAGCCGTTCCGGTAGTCCGGCCGTGAAAAGAGAAACCTGCTGAGACGGTAACACGAAAGTGGCACGAGATAATAGCAACTGAAACTGCTCCAGATATGTCTCAATGGTCCCGGTTT